>VWZD01007533.1:96770-172303 GCA_013396695.1 Sakesphorus luctuosus | reverse complement strand
TCACCCTTGGTCATCTGGGGTGCTCACACCTCACCCTTGGTCATCTGGGGTGCTCACACAGAGCAAGGGAACATCCCAGGTCTCTCCCTACCCCACTCACTGATGTGTTTACCAAGCTCTCTTTTGCAGCTAAAAACATGTTAACTGCAAGATTTTCCACCCTCTCCCAAAATATGGGTGGGAATGATGTAAAGAGCAATGGGATTCCCCCTCCTGTCTCTATCACTTTCCTTTGGGTTTTTTTTATTCAGAGTTTCCTTTGCAGCAGAACTTGCATGAATTAAACACCGAGGATGGGTGGAAGGAGCAGGGAGGGAATGAAAAGAGAGAGGGAGGTGGAATGCAATTAAAACACCCAAGCCAATTTATTGCAGAGCTGAAGGGGCCAAGGGCAGAAAGATCAGGCACCTGCCTTAAGTAACTCCTGCCTGTCCTGAGTATCACAGTTTACACCAACTGGACAATGGCAAGAAGATATTCTGGTCCCTCCAGATGCAGACGAAGCACAGCCAAGCTTTAATTAGAGAAGAAGAACTGATAAGTCAAGGTGTGATGGGGTTTTATTCTGCAAAGCTGAGCTTTGCAGGACACAGGGCTGGTTGGGTGTTGGTGCTAGAGCTGCCTCTGCCACTGCTGCAGGTGGGTTCCAGGCTGTGCAAACCACAGTTACCAGAAGCAACCCCTTCCTCTGAGTCACAAACATTCACTTTGGTTATGAAAAGAGGCACTTGCATCCAGTGGCTGAGAAAAAGGGAATGCCACGGAGGAAATGGGAGCCTGGAACTTAATGGGAAGAACTTCCAAGATCTCAGGGTGGATGTGAAGCACTGATGTTGTAGAAATTACAAACTAAGTTCATATTTTCATTGCACAAGCAAAGCACACTCGGAGAATGGAGAGGGATGAAACCCTCAACCACGTTGCCACCGTGTCACTTCCAGAGAGTCGCTCTCCTGACAGTCCCTGCACTTCACATGGCACTTTTAAAGGTTATGGCTGAAGGGGCTCTTCCAAGCCTTCAATGAACTCTGAGTCAAATAAAACCACATATAAACAAAGCAACAACAAAAGGAAGGCAAGGACAAAATTTCTGAGCAAATACACCCCAGGGCTGTTGTCTTGTTTGGGAAACCTTCCTGCCCTCTGTGCCTTCTGAGACACCCTCCTAAACTCATTTACCAGCAGGATCATTCCTAGCAGCATCCAGGTTCAGCAAACAGCACATCCTATCACAAGGTCAAGAGCAATCTAGAACTGCAATTTGTATCTGTCCCGCCAGACAACACAAAGGTGCAGCACCACTTGCACTTCTCAGGCAAAATGTTTCCATTTTCAGATATCTGCTACTGGCAGTGAACCTCTCACAAATAATCTGTCATGATACGAGCTCAGAGAAATTTTTAGAGGAAGCAGTTGAGGATAACCAAGTTCAAAGAGGATTTAAAGAAAAATCCTGCCAATTCACAAAACAAGTAAACAAACCATAAATTACAAATTAATTAACTCCACCCAGCCAATCTTTCTCACTACTTTTCTCTACTTTGACTTGAGCAATAAAATCCTGTGAGTTCATGTAGTTCTCCTGCAAATCCCCATTGTCTTGATGGTGTTTAGAGTTGCAAGTAGGACCTGCAAGGTCCTGCTCATGCCCCTCTGTGCTGGATGTCACACAGACATCAGGAGGACACACCACCTGCCAATGGAGCCAAAAGTTGGCACAGAAAGATGAGGCCGTGGGTGCCTCCTGGGAAATGCCACTGCACATGGCAACAACCAGACAAAGAGGCACCATGAAGGCTTCTCAACAGGAGTATGAGATTTTTCCAGGGCCTGTTTCTCCAGATGGACCTTCTCACCTCTAAACTTCCTCTCCAAGAAGGCTTGGGGGAGACATTATTGCTCTCTCTAACTCCATGAAAGGACGTTGTGGTGAAATGGGGTTTGGCCTCTTCCTCCAGGCAAATAACAACAGGACAAGGGGAAATGGCCTCAAATTGTGGCAGGGGAGGTTCAGGCTGTGTATAAGGAAAAATTTCTTCACTAAAAGGGTGGATAAGCATTGGAATAGGTTGCCAATGGAAGTCACCATCCCTGGAATTGTTCAAAAGACATGTAGACTTCATGGCACTTCATGATATGGTTTAGTGGGCATGGTGGTGTTCAGTCAAAGGCTGATTGATCTTGGAGGTCTTCTCCAACTTAATGATTTATGATTCTGTGATTCCATATCTAGACACTTCTCCTTGGACATGGTTTACCCCAAGGGCCATTCAAAGCTGTTATGGTGTTAGGGAGAGGACATGGCTGGGAGCTGAAGCGGATTCCCATGGATTGGTGGTGAACCCTCTCTAGTTGCTTAAGGAAAATGGCCTGGCTGTAAAACACAACTCTCACCAGGTGCTCCTGCAGCTGAGGAGCAGTTTGCCCATTCCAGAGTAGCTGAGACATGAGGGGACATGGGTGAGGCAAAAACATACCCAAAAAATCCTAAGGTTTCCTTAATTAACAGGGACCAGAGAGAGAAGCAAAGGGTATATTGAACCTTTAATGCAGTTGGATTTGAGAATTTTTCCAGAGTCCCATTTATTCACACACATCACACTGGACATTCCCTGGCATCAATATTCATCAGAAAGATTTTGACTTGTCCTGAAGTCGTGATCATCTTGCCACCAAGGCATCACTTACACCACCTAAACATACAAACTGAATTTTTCTTCCTTGAGCTGAATCCCACTTGGACTTTATCTCTCGGGTAACAAGGATGCTGATGCAATAGAAACATCCAAAATAAGAACATCAAATTCCTTATTCCCCTAAAGAGTGGATAAACACTGCTTTGACTTTTAGGCTGAAATACAAGTGGGTTTGTTATCTGGCTGGGGATCTCTGTGTGTGTCCTGGTGGGGGTAGGATAACCATATAGATATCCCACATGGAAACAGCATGAGCACATTCCTTTCATATAGATTTTTCTCCTTCTTACAACAAACTATTTCACTGAATAACCCCTCTCTTGTTCACCTCACAACACAAAATATATAAATACATCAGTCTGTGACTACAAGAGAGGAAAGTGAATAATATCAGGTGGTTTAAATCTTGGTTGTCTTGCTTTGTTCCACTGGTTGCAACCTTTGATGGAGTCAAGCACCTTATTTCAACTCTATCTGCTCTGGAATAAAATGAATCATTTTCCAGACCATAGAGGGACTAAAAGCCAGATGCACTTTAATCCTGCCTGCTGTGGGGAACAGCTGGCTGTGCTGCAGGAAACTGCTTTACTTATTTCCAATATTTTTATACTTAAAAAAAAAAGAAGAAAAAAATAAAGAAAAAAGGGACTGGGGCAAAGGGATGGTGGAGTAGCAGGGGAAGGGTTCAAGTGCTGCATCTCCAAGGTGCATCGGTGGCAAGAAAGCCCATTCCTTATCAGTTTGAGTTCCTCAGCATAAAACATCTTGTTTCCAAGTGGCAAAAAAAAAAACTTGCCATGGTCCAGGGGCACACCCAGGGGCACACTTTCAGCACAAAGAAAGTTTCAGTCCAGAGGAGGCCACAAGGATGCTCCAAGAGCTGGAGCACTTCTGCTCTGGAGACAGGTTGGGAGAGCTGGGGCTGTTCAGCCTGGAGAAGAGAAGGCTCCAGGGAGACCTCAGAGCCCCTTCCAGTGCCTAAAGGGGCTGCAAGAGAGATGGAGAGGGACTTTGGACAAGGGCATGGAGTGACAAGATAAGGGAGAATGGCTTCCCACTGCCACACAACAGGGTCAGGTCAGATATTAGGAAGAAATTCTTCCCTTTGAGGGTGGGCAGGCCCTGGCACAGGTTGCCCAAAGAAGCTGTGGCTGCCTCATCCCTGGAAGTGTCCAAGGCCAGATTGGATGGGGCTTGGAGCAACCTGGGATAGTAGAAAGTCTCCCTGCCCACGGCAGGGGAGTTGGAACGAGATGATCTTTAATATCCCTTCCAACCCAATCTTGTGATTCCAAGATAATTTGCAGAATGACAACACTGTGGGGAGCTGGGGGCAGCGTCTGCTTGCAGTAAACCCTCAATACCTGCCCTCAAGCTTTTCTGTGAACTGAGCATTGTCCCATAAATAAGGTGAAATTTGGCAGCTGTGCTGCCAAAACCCCATGTGTAGTAGTTTTGGCTCTAGTCAGCACAGGTCCCCATTTAGGCCTCAGTTTTCAGCAGGCCTCAAAGGACGTGACGCAGATTAGAGGGGACAGGTATCATCTGACTTAAGCAGCCAAAGAGGTATTTCATGTCATCTGACATCATTAGGAAGCGTCAAGGAGTATAACAAGCCAGGAGGGAGGAGTTTCTGTCTTTTCTGTCCATGCTTCGGACCAGGAGGGTTCCTACTCCCTGACTGCTGATATCAGGCCCTGCTGCTGCTGGTCTGCGTGGCTGTTCACCTGGGGAAGTGAGCATATTCCTGTTAATTCCTTTTTCCCTCTTGCTGGGAGGTTTCCTTTGGGGAGGAGGTTTGGTTGGTTCAGAATTCTGCTTGTTAGCTGGGGCGACCTCGGTGAGCCTGTTGTTGTTTCCTGTCACTATGTGCTATTTCATAGTTGGTGTTAAGCTTTCCACTTCTCTATATAAATATAAGAACTTCACTGTGTCCAAAGCCTCATTTCTGGTTTTTTCCCTCCCTCTCCTTCTCTGGGAGTGGACCTTTTGACTGGGTACCAGGCAGTTGGCATTTTGCCAGCTTAAACCATAACACCATGTTTAAAAAGAACGAGTTTTGCAACAAGAATAAAAAACCCCAAAGATATTATACCAAAATCATTATATATATTTAGCCACCAAACTCACTTCCTTCTGACAGACATCCCTGGGCTGAGTACTTATGATGTGAAAAAGCCAAACTCCAAGGGGACTCTCAGCCTCCTCCTCTCCCCAAGCACAAAGACGTCGCTATTTCAATTGAGTGACAATTTACAGCACACAAAGGACAGAGGAACTGGAGTTTGGGGAGAAATGACGTAATATGGCAAAAAATAAGAATCAAAGGCTGAATTCTGCTATTTCCAACAGGCAGCTCAGCATCCATCCACCTCCTTCCATGGCTCCATCCTTAGCTGTGTTCTCTTACAAGAGCATCCTCTCAAAATCTAACAGGGAGTTCCTCCAACCTATATATAGCAGAGACATTTGTATTCTGCTAATTGATTAAAAAAAAAAGGCATAAATAAAATCAGCTTTTGAACTACTTAAGAGCAGTAGCTTTTTTAGTATGAATTAAGTTATTTAAGATGAGCACAGAGTCTTTAAAACAGAGAGCTCTGCAGGCACCTTCTCTTGCCTGCAAGGATGGTAATTAATTTCAAAGAAATAAATCTTACTTGTAGTTTGCAACACCTCTTGCAGTCCTTTTTAACAACATGATCTGAATTTTTTTCAGTGCAGCACTGCTGACCTTCACATGTATAATATTACATTCATTAAATATCCTTGTTAGACTTGTTGCTGAGATATACCATTCTAGGCAACTCTTCATGGCCAAGACCATGGAAGGAGAGGACCTCCCTCAAAAGGGTCTGATGCCTCTACTGTTATGGTTTAGCCAGGTGGGCCTAAATTTAGACTTTAAAGATCATATTAGGCCTAGAATTGTCAGCTGACTTGAGCTGGGCTGGGCTAGCTAACAGCTGACTTCTTCTAGCCAATAATATTGTATTCCATACCATACTACATCATCTCAAAAGGGGTAAAATCCAGTGTATGGGAGTGGCTGGGGCAGTTGCTTCACAGCTGTGGTCCCAGCAGGACACACCGTGCTGTCCCAGGAGGGACGGGGAGGCCCAAGCCCACAGCACCGGCTCACAATCATGTTATCTTAGGGAAGTAAAATGTTTGTTCTTAGTTCTTCTCTTTGCTTAAGTCTGTCTTTGGAGAATTGACTTTTTTTTTTAGAATAATTTGTAGTCAGAATGGTAAAATCTGTGCTTATTGGGGAGTGGGAAGTTATATATAACTTGTGTAAGTGTGTGTTATATTGTAGATTTCTCTTAATTTTCTCTTTTCTGTATAAATACATGTAGTTAGTTTCAGCATAAACCTGGTTTGGAAGGGTTTTTTTCCCTCTCCCTCTTCTTTCTCCCTTTGGCTGGTTGGGGGGAGGAGGAACCCTTTTTCTCTGTCTCAGACAGTTGGCATTTTGCCAGCTCAACCCAAGACACTCTACTTTTCATTTTCATGTACTAACTTTCAGAACAGGTTAGATATAACTGGGAAATTTTTAATTTAGACTGCTGGTAGGCCCCGTTCCAACAGCAACAACGACTCTGGGGCAGGGAGAAGCAAACTCCTCCAGATTTAGTTATTTGCCATTTATAGAATCATAGAATCGATTGAGTTGGAAAAGACCTCCCAGATCATCAAGTCCAACCCTTGCTCCAACTCCAGTCCCTTTACCAGATCATGGCACTCAGTGCCACGGCCAAGCTCACTTTAAAAATCTCCAGGGATGGGGAATCCACCCTGTCTCTGGGCAGCCCATTCCAATGCCTGAGCACTCTCTCTGCAAAGAATTTTTTCTGTTCTCCAACTTCAATTTGCCCTGGCAGAGCTTGAGCCCGTGCCCCCTTGTCCTATTGCTGAATGCCTGGGAGTCAGAGTTGCATTTGTTTACAATTTTGGAATTCTCTGAAGCTTTTTGGTCCTGGGGGAGAAGGGGAGAAGCCCAGTTTTAACAAGTACATCCGAACAAAGCACATTTTAATGGTTAACAGGGACTTTTTTTTTGATGCATCCATCAGTGTCACACCTTTGGAACTGGCAGTTACCACACGCTCTGGGAATCAACACCTCCTCCCTACTTCCACAAGAAGCAGAACTGGACCAAAAAGGGATTAGATCTTGACATCTTTTGGCTGCAAAAGGAAGCAGATTGCTTCCAAGGAATGTGCTCAGAGCCCAACATCCCAACCTTGCTGCAAGCAGCGGCACAGAGTTGTTTAGGGGCAACAGGGGCCTCTTCCAACATTTCCTGGGGGCACTCCATGCTTTCCACCTCATTCCAAATCACTTCAGCTCAGTGGTTTCCAGCCTGCTCCCTACAGACTTTTTGTTTTACTGAAGACACCACAACCCTGAGGTTTTTGCCAAACTGAAATCATAGAATCATAGAATCGTTTGGGTTGGAAAAGACCTCCAAGATCATCAAGTCCAACCCTTGGTCCAACTCCACTCCCTTTACCAGATCATGGCACTCAGTGCCACGGCCAAGCTCAGCTGAAAAACCTCCAGGGATGGGGAATCCACCCCCTCTCTGGGCAGCCCATTCCAATGCCTGAGCACTCTCCCTGTGAAGAATTTTTTTCTGCTCTCCAACTTCAATTTGCCCTGGCAGAGCTTGAGCCCGTGCCCCCTTGTCCTATTGCTGAGTGCCTGGGAGAAGAGACCATGACTTTTTAAAGACATCTACAAGTCCAAAGAACTTCCACGTAGCCCCTCTAGAACAGATATCAAATCCAATCAGAGAAGAGTGGTCATATCCAAATGTACAAATCCTCTCTGGCTGCCAGATTTGGAGTCAGGCACTTCAGGCACAGTGTGAATGGGTGGGCTGCTTGATGATCCACATCTTTAATTCGCATAAACATTTTCATCCAACAAAATGCCTGCTGTCACATCAATGTGGGACACTTGGAAATGCTCTTCCCATTCCTTTTCTAGGGTAACTGGCTGGTTAGGACCATACTGTAGGTGGAAAAAGGGCAGAAAAAGAGTAGAGTCACAGAAGGAGATGATCTTGTAGAAAGCCACCAAACATCCACACAATGACATAGGAGTAGCTTCAAATGAGATACAATGACCCAAATCAACTCTACAGTGCCTAAACTGCGATGAATTTCAGAGAAGTTTTCTGTCTTCCTATTGAAGGACCACTCAAAACTACTCAAAACACCATGGATTTTACTTAATAGATGCCAAACACACCAAAATGCTCTTTTCTAGTTCCTCTTCCAGAAGACCAGTGCAGAGTGCACCATACACCTCATCTTTCAACCAAGCAAAGCCTCCTCACTCACATCCATCAGGACTGAAAATCATCCTGTAGTATGTAAGGGATCTCAGTAGCTGAACAGTTCCAAGAGGAATTCAGGAATATGATCCTTCTGGGATGATATCTGCCACAAGAATGTTATTTTCCAGTATCTCACTTGTGATCTCCAAGGAAAGGCAACCACTGTTTACTTCAGGGACTGTACAGAGACATGGGGGACACCTGAATTTAGCAGCACACTCAAAGGATAAGTTGCTCTAGGAAAAGTTGTCCCTGCCCACAGCAGGGAGGTTGGAATGAGATGATCTTGAAAGCTTCTTCCAATCCAAACAATTCCACAGTTCTATGATAAGGGCACTTCAAGATGTGGATGTGAGGGAAGCAGTTTCTGGGTAAAACATTCCAAACCATTTTTGGGACACTTTGGCAAAGGCAATGAATTCAATAAGAGCGGGAGATATAACTGGGAATGATAGAAGCCCTCCTGCAGCTCTGCTCCTTTCCTTCCAATCCATGGATCAGCCTCTCCTGGGAAACTCTAAGAACTTAAAAAAATAATTATATAAATGCAAAATGAAACAAACAGAAGAAAAGGTCAAGTTTAATTGCTGTGATTGAGAGAAAGTTTCACACTCTGCTTCCCAGTGTGAACAGTGCCGAGCATTCCTGGGGACACAGATGAAGGGATTTGGGAAAGAATAAAAATAAGGTGCGGGACTGGAAGGATCACCCAGAGAAGTTTTAGCTGCCCTATCCCTGGAAGTGTCCAAGGCCAGGTTGGACAGGGCTTGGAGCAACCTGGGCTAGTGGAAGGTGTCCCTGCCCATGGCAGGAGGGTTAAAACATGATGAGCTTTAAGATCCCTTCCAAACCAAACCATTTTGTGGGGGGACAAAAGCTCAAGCTGGGAAGTTTGGTACCAGCTAAGACTTCAGATCTCTCCCCAAACATCCCAGAAACGGTTTGCAGTTGCACAGGGGGAAGAAGGAGGAGGTTCAGAACTGCAAAGGGAAGTGGAAAAGTCAGCAACTTGTCCGCAGCCAGAACCACTCACAGGCAACAAAAAATTGGTTACGGAGAAACCTAAAGACTCAGCCTCTCTATTATAAACAAGAATAACAATGACCTACTTTCCAGTACACTTGCAAAGCTGCTGGAGATGCCACAATGAAAGGCACTACAGAAACCTAAAGCAACACTGCCTCAGATACACAGGAATAAGGTTATCGCTGAAATGCAGCAATGCACTTTCTCCAGGGAAGGTAACAGATAACAGATCAAATAATACAGAGCCCTAGACAACTTTCTTTTTTTTAAAAAAATATGTTTTTAAAAAGCACTGGGCACACAGCCTTGCAAATGGTACCCCAGACCTTTTAATAACCACAAAAAGCAAAAGGAACTCCTTTTCTGTGGCGAGGATTGTCTCTGGAAGAACCTCGTGTGATAACCCAGGCAGAGCTCATATTATGAGCTTAAAACATGATGATGAGCTGATCCACAGCCAGGATTCACATCTATGCGGGAATAAGGGATTAATCAGGTCTTGCATGATTCAAAGGAAGCCCTCTGTGGTAAAGTGGAGCAATGTATACAGCAGAGAAAATTCTCTGGCGTGGAGAAAAAGAGGACTCGGACACCGTACAATATATTCAGCTTTGCTAAGGGAAAGCAAAGCTGAGCTGTTGAGTTCTTTAGAAATAATATGGTTTCTTGCTTGCATTCGTACAACCAGGCAAATGAAGCTCAGCCCTCCACCAAGATGTACATTAAAATTATTATTTCCTTTAAAAGTGCTGAATTCGCCCTTACCATTTATAGAGGCGAAGCTTTCAAATCTTCTGCTGCAGCAGTTCCACCCCACATTCCCACTGCCTGTGAAAAGACAATCTTTTCCTCCAAATGGAAAAAGTCAGTCTTTGCAGGATGAGGGCTTTGGTAAGCAGAACTGGAGTGTGGACACATAGATTGCAAAAGAAAAAGGGAGAAAGGTTTTAGGTCTATCAGGAAAGCTTTGAAAATGTTAAAAATAACCATCAGCTCTTGATTTCATGAACTGTGTTGTACCAATCAACATTTGCTCCTTCCACTTTGGCCATAAGACCACTGCATGCTCAACCCTTTACATTCCTGCAGAAATCCTATTTAGACATAAAAACAGGTACCCAGAAATCACAAGATCATAAAATAGTTTGTGTTGGAAGAAACCTTTAAAGGTCACCTAGTTCCAACCACCCTGCACCGAGCAGGGACATCTTCAACTAGACCAGGTGGCATCAAGGCCTCATCTGACCTGACCTGGAGTGTTTCCAGGGATGGGACATGCACCACCTCCCTGGGAAATCTGGTCTAGTGTCGCACCACCCTCAGCATAAAAAATTTCTTTCTAATATCTAGTATAGTGTAAAACTCTTTCCTATCATGATATGCCCACTAAAAAGCCTGACCTCAACTTTTCTTACAAGCTCCCTTTAGGTACTGAAAGGCCACAATAAAGGTCTCCCTGGAGGGAGATGGCAATTAAATCCTTTCCACAAGCAAGGGAATATCAGGAATTAGCCATTTAGAAGCCATCAATAAGAAGGGACATGCTCTGAAGTCTGGTAACAAAAGGAAACTTAAGCTGTTTCATAAGAAACACAGCTCAAGGATGTTTTAAACCAGACAGACTTCATGGCAACAGCCAGTTCTGCTCCCAGCAGGACCCATCCACCTGTGAGCACCTGCAGCCTGGAGAAGATGACCCCCAGCATGGGTTAATCCACCCCAGTAAGGTTACCCAGACACCAAGACCCTCAGGGCGTGTTGTCCCATCCTCTGGACTCTCTTTCCAATAAGTCAAGCTGTGGTGCTCCCAGGGGCTGTTTCCCACCTCCATAGATCTCTCTCTGAAAGCATTTTTCCTCCCAGTTTAATCTTCAGAAAAAAATTGACAGCAATAAAAATGTAATAAACCAACCAGTTGGATTATATTTATATACTGCAGGTTGGGAGAGATGAAAGGCTGCATTGTGAGGAGATGGAACTCCTGCGGCGTCCACGGCTCAGCCTGTGCATGCACAGAGGGAGAAAAGGAGGTGAAGCAGCTTAGATTTTGTCTTCTAAGCCACCTAAAATAAACCCAAGTTCTGATCCTCAGCTCCCATCAGGAGAGCAGCACTGAGAAAGCTAATAAAGATCTGCCAAACAGCTCATCAGGACAAAATATACCTGTGCGTTCGTAGCAGCTCCTGCCAAGGCAGCAAGAGAAGGGATATGAAGGAGAGGAAGAAGGACTGTGTGCTTGAAAATCAAATATTGAAGAGCAGAAGGAAGTGTACACAGAGTTATTCTGGGCTGGGTCATTTCAGAGACAAACCACTGCAATCAGGTTGTGATGAGAAAACATTGTGTGGCTACAGCAGCACTGCAAATATGCTTGATCTCATTGATATTGGGAGACATTAAAATACACTTAATTTCATTTATATTGGGAGACATTAAAATATACTTAATCTCATTTATATTGAGAGACATTAAAAAGAACCCCAAACTAACCAACAAAATAAAATATACTCCATCTAAAGGAAAAATAAAAATTTAGCCATGAGCTTGGCTGCAGGAAGATGAAATGCAGCTTTGATCCTAACAATAATAATTTATTCCACCATGGCACTGGGCAGCAGATGATTAAAGATGAGCAAAGGTCTCCTCCTGCCTGGAGGCTCAGAGGTGACCTCAGCACTGTCTATAACTCCCTGAAGGGAAGTTGTGGCCAGGTGGGGGTTGGTCTCTTCTCCCAGGCACTCGGCAATAGGACAAGGGGGCACGGGGGGCTCAAGCTCTGCCAGGGGAAATTGAAGTTGGAGAGCAGAAAAAACTTCATTGCAGAGAGAGTGCTCAGGCATTGGAATGGGCTGCCCAGAGAGGGGGTGGATTCCCCATCCCTGGAGGTTTTTAAGGTGAGCTTGGCCGTGGCACTGAGTGCCATGATGTGGTAAAGGGACTGGAGTTGGCCCAAGGGTTGGACTTGATGATCTCAGAGGTCTTTTCCAACCCAATTGATTCTGTGATTCTAAAGAAGATATTTCCTTGGTGTTCATAACCCACTTCCTGACTGCTGTCTCATCACCCCAACAGCCACATTTTTGCCCAGCTTCCAATCCTGCTCAGAGAAATGAAAATCCCAGTCTGGGAACAGCCATCCAAGAAATAAATCTCTTCAACAGCTTCAGGGTAGAACTGGAAGAAGGATAATTTCACAGATACCATCAGAGGGGTTCTGCAGACCAACAATTTCCTTCTGAACAATGGGTAAATCTCTGTGGATTCACTTCAAGGGGTAGGAACACCCTGACAATCTCCCCTAAAATAAGACCAACTCACAGTCAAAGAGAAGTTTAGGTCGGAAGCAAACTCTGAAATCTCTGTGTCAATCCTTCTCCTTGGAGCAGCTCCAGTTAAAGTCCTGGCTACACTCCTGCTAACACTGGATGTGGTTGACCTTCTCTGGCACAAAGACACTCTGCTGACTCATCTTCAGATTCATATTTGGGTCCTTCAATAAATTTGGGCTTAAAACTCACCGATTTGGACTTTTAGGCAAAGAATGACCCTCCAGTTAAACCAGATGGAGGTTAAATCCTCATCCTCTGTGTCTTCTTTGGCTCTGGGTCCTTCTGTCCATCCCACTTTGCAATGAGTTGATTGCCTAGTACTCTTTCAATAAAAATCACTGTCCTCAGTCTTTACAGACCATGAGATCATGAGATCATCATCATCTTTATTGTGTGGGGGGAAATGAGAAGGTCCTGCAAGGTCTTGACTACAAAATATATCAAAATTCAGTCAGTTCAGATTAGAAGCTCAATGATATCTATATGTTTTTAATTTCTTTCTTTTTTTCCCCTGAATCCAGAATACTACACATATAAAGGCTCTAAAAAAAGTCTACTGAAATAAAAAAATACAGCATGAAAGAACTTGTACTGAATGGAAAAAAATAATGATATCAGCGAAACAGCAGTTTTAAGAATTCATGTTTTGGTTCTCTTCACTGACAACCACTCAGCTCCTCCCACAGTCCATCAAAAAGATGATGGAGGACCTGAAAATGTGAAGGAAGGGCAGCAGGGTGGGAAAGAAAAGTTAAGAGAGTCAGGGCAGAGATTAAAATAGATCTGAAAGAAGCTTTCACAAATTTACTGCTTGAAAAAGAAAGTAGAAGCCACTTCTAATTCCTCAAAAAATATCCTTATTCTTCATTCTTGGCTGTCACTCAACTCCTTCCTCTGGAATCCCTGTCCAGAAAAAAAAAGCAGCATGACATGATCACAAAAGGTCAGCAAAAGGCCACATGAATTCCCATCTCAGCACTCAGACTTTCAGATGGAAGGAGCATCTCCTCCTTCCCAAATATTGGTATCTGATGAGGGATTTGCAAACACATTAAAGAATAAAAAGCAGCCAAAGAAGAAATAACGATCATTGAGTAAAAGCTGCTGAAGGCAGAAGGGGAGATTGATTTTGTGTCAGCTTTTACACAGAGAAGAATATTCCAAAGAGGAATTTTGACAGACAAACTAAATTTGCGTAGGTTTGACTCTTCCACCCCCAATCAAATACTCCTGATCTGTGGAGAAAATGCCAGAGAGGGAGAGAACAAAAAAAGAATGGGAAGGAAACCCCCACTGCATTAGCCTAAAGAATGGAAATCTGTCCTAATAAGGATCTGAATAACAAAGGAGCTTTATAAAAATAAAAGTAATTTAAAAAAACCCCTTTGCACTAGAAAGTAATAAAATAAATTTTATCCTGCATTAACTAGGAAACTCCTTTTCCCCAAGCCCTTGGAGGACATCTCAGCTGGGAAACAAAGCTCAAAGGTCTCAGCTTAGTTCTTTCTGGCACCACTTCACAGCAAAAGCCCTTGGGCAGACAGTTTCCGTCTCCATGAACTGGCAACATTAGTTCTTGATGGTCCTACTGCACCTCCAAAAATAAAATAAAATAAAATAAAAAACAAAAAACAAAACTGGTGATTTTGGCTGCATTATTGAGCAAAGCACCAGAAGACATTCTAGAAGTCCATGTGGAGATCCACTCCCACATGAAAATTATGTTTTTCAGTACATTTAAATACCATCTGTAACAGAGACAAGGAACTAGAAGATGCTCATAAGAGCTACAAAACATGATCTTCAGTCATCCTCTACTGAGTGCTAAAAAGAGCCACACCAAGAGGGTGCAAGCAGAGTTGTAGGGCTGACTAATTAATCAATCAATAAACCCTTCCCAGTCCCACCTGGGTTGGCACAGGAAGAATGAGCCCATGGGGCAGAGAAAAGCTCTGTTTCAGGGAAGGCAAGAGGTGACCAATGCAAGGATAATAAACATTTTGCCCAAAAATGTGAGCCCTACAGATTGCTCAAAGTCCCATCCAGCCTGGGAATGTCCAAGGACAGGTCAGACAGGGCTTGGAGCAACCTGGGATAGTGGAAGGTGTCCCTGCCCATGGCAGGGGGTGGAATGAGATGATATTTAAGTTCCCTTCCAACCCAAACCACTCTGGGATTCCATGATTATGTCACCTGAAGGCCTTTATAGCATGAGATGATTTTTTTTTGCCCTTTGTCTTCATGGAATCTGCATTAGATCCCGTGTTTGGAGGCTGAGAGCTTCAGTGCGGAATTTATTTCCCAGCCATTACAAGGTACATTACACTAATTACAAGGCCCATTCCAGCCTGCTCTGAGCCCTGGGGATAAATCACACCCTGCTCCAGCCTGTAGTAAACACTGCCAGACATCTCTGGACACTCTTGCATGTCTGACTACCTTCATATATATGACTATTTCTATAGTGCAAGTATGAATGGCTATGGGGACTAATTTATTACCATTTCTTTCAGCACATAAACAGTGTAGTAAATTCTGTAGCTTCTGAAGGGGGGGAAAAAAGCAACAGTGGCATTTCTTTTAGTGAAGCAGCAGCTGTAGTATTTTTCCTTCAATAACACACCAATTGTTCTTTATTTTCCAAAAATAGAATCATAGAATTGATTGGGCTGGAAGGGACCCACTTGGAGCACCAAGTCCAACTCCTGGCCCTGCACAGGACACCCCAAGAATCAGAGTGTGCTTACAGAAGTACCAAACATGCTTGCACATAAACACACCAGACCCAAAACAACAGCACTGAAACAGGACAGCAGTTTCCAGCTTCTTTTTCCCAGACACCCTAGAGGTCCATGAAATACTTTGAGCAAAGAGCCAAGAAAAACAAGGCTGTTGTCCACACATCTCTGCTGAGCCCATAGGGAAGACCAAAAAATGGTTAGAAAAACTGAAATTTGTTCAGAAAGACCAAAACTCAGACCCTCAGATCTGACACAGTTCTTTCCTCCTCTATAGAAAGTTGTGTCCAACTGCAAGCCAGAAGTGGCCAAGTTGTGATATGCAGGAGGAAATTTAGACAACAGAACACCACTGTGCATTGTGCCTGTGTCTGAAGGGAAGCATCAGGGTTGGGGAGTCATTCCTGGCTCACACAGGCCATGTGCATCTGCCTGGGTTCCAGCTGGGGGTGGTGGCTTGACCTGCAGGTCCAACTCGGAGCATCTCCCTCAGCACCTCCAACCACTTCACTCAGCCCATTCTTCCTCAGCTGGAGGAGATAAAACACCTCTGACATGGAGCCAAGTGACAGCAGGTTCAAACCATTGTGGGGGTTGAGCAAACTCAAACTCGTGGAACACACACAGTTATCTGCCAGAGGCAAAGGAGTTCATAAAATAGCACTTTGCCACAAACACTGAGGCAGAAGAGCTGCCTTCAGCCACCACTGGCAAGAGCTGCTTCCCTCACACCCCCTGGGGGGCTGGCAAGGAGCTACACGATTTAAAAACTATTTAAAGTTCTGCACATTTTTTAATCATAGAATGGCTTGGATTGGAAGGGACCTTAAAGATTATCTCATTCCAGCCCTCCTCCCATGGGACACCTTCCACTAGACCAGGTTGCTCCAAGCCCCATCCAGCCTGGCCTTGAACACTCCCAGGGATGGGGCAGCCACAGCTTCTCTGGGCAACCTGTGCCAGTGCCTCACTACTCTCCCAGGGAAGAATTTCTTCCCAATATCCAATTTAAACCTGCTCTCTGCCAGTTTGAGCCATTCCTCCTTTTCTTATCACTACATGACCGTGTTAAAATTCTCTCCATCTTTCTCACACATTTTCTTCAGATACTGGAAGGCCAGAATCGGGTCACCCTGAAACCTTTACCTCCTCAGGCTGAACAATCCCAGTTCTCTCAACTTTTCCTCACAAGAGAGGTACTACATCCCTCTAATCAACTTGGTGGCCTCCTCTGGACTCGCTCCAACAGGTCCCCAGACCTGGAGGCAGCACCACAGGTGGGATGTCACCCGAGCAGAGCAGAAGGGAGGAATCACCTCCCTACACCTGCTGCCCACTCTGATGTGGTGCAGCCCTGGAGCTCATGAATGGCCAATGTAAGGGCTGCATTTCCTGTTCAGGAAAGGAGCTTCTTTGCAGTCTGAGGATCAGAAAGCTTCTCCACAGCCAACAACCAATGGACTCATGTCAATCACAAATATGGAAGAGATCAACCAGAGCAAGACATCTTTAAACACCATGTTTTTTAATGTTTCAAAAGTGATGCTTTAAACTTGTCAGGGATAAAGACACATTTAACAACCTGGTGAATTTCTCAGCATGGAGAAGGTTCCAGGGGAGACCTTAGAGCAGCTTCCAGTACCTACAGGGGTTCCAAGAGAGCTGGAGAGGGACTTTTTCAAGGACATGAAGTGATAGGACAGAGGGGAACACCTTCAAATTGAAAGAGGGTGGGTTTATACCATAGATAAGAAATTCTTCCCTCTGAGGGTGGTGAGACACTCGCACAGGTTGCTCAGGGAAGCTGTGGATGCCCCGTCACTGGAAATGTTTAAGGTCAGGTTGGATGGGGCTCTTAGTGACCTGGTCTAGTGAAAAGTGCCCCTGGCCATGGCAGGGGGGCTGGAACTGGATAATCTTTAAGTTCCCTGCCAACCCAGACTATTCAATGATTCAGAGTCCAGTTATTTCCCATGAGCTGAGCTAATCCAACAAGAAGAGCATGAAGATCTGAAACTGTATATGCACCCACAAAGGCATAACCTGAAATAACTCTGCCTCCATCATAACCCCACCACAAGACATGCCACATGCTGCCTGAGGACATGCAGGAAAAACAGACTTTGCCAGCAACTTTAAAACTCACTAATGGCAAGATCCAAACAGTGCCAAACTCTTGCCAGTTGAAAAATAAGAGAGTGGATACTTTAAACCTGCTGAGACTCTTCCTAAACATTTCATAAGCTCACTGATAGCTTTCCATAGGGGCCAAACCTTGCCAGTTTTCCATTTGAGCAGTGGGATCGAAAAGCTCTTACAACTACATGAGTAGGAAGCAAAGTAGTCCCATAGCTTACACCTCTGCTCAGGAAAGAGATTAAGAGCCACCATTAAAGCTATGACATTATCTGAAGGTCTGCTGGATACCTGCATATATACATATATATATATTTAATGTATTAAAATCAAGGAGCAATTACTTTAAGTAAACAGATATAGATTTTTTAAAACACAGCATTGTATTTTACACCAAAGCTCGGGGTTTTCTGAGAACATCTGCAGGACAAAAAAGCCACAGAAGAATTAACCACAAGAGACAGAAAAGTCAAGGTTAGTTTTATCCAGGTCATGACTTTTCAAAAGTTGGGATTTTGTTTGTTTTGTGCTCATTAGAGGGAGATGCTCCTGCAGGAACCATGGAAGGATTATAGGTGGGTTCACAGCACGGGTCTCTGCCTGTGCACTTCTCCTTGGATAACACCAGATCCTCACAAACCCTGTCACAGCTTTGCCACAGCTGATTTAACTGGGTGTGACAGAGTCAGAAAACTCTTCACCACCAAAATTAGTTATGACATAATACAAAATCTATCAGCTTTCAGTGCTGCAAATATCAACTTTCAAAAGCTACTCTGAAAGACTTTTGTGTTTTTTCTGAAGGGGAAAACTGTTTATCCTTTCAATACTGTGCGTCAACTCCTCCACTATCCAACTTTTTTCCTCCCCTTGTTCTCTTATAATGAATTATAACCCCAAATTTTTACAGTATACTGCAAATACCCATCAGCCTGTAGATTCTCATCTTCCCACCCATATTCTTCTCCCACCACATGCAATTACCTGCTAAGTTAGACAGTGAATTCCCATAATTTGCTTTTAATTGTGGCTACACCACAGCAGCAGAAGAGATTACAGAGGGTATTGTAAATACAGTTCTCAGAAGACAATTTGAGTTCTTTATCAGAGTTGTCATATTTGACAGTGGTTGTGAAAGAAAAGACCACTCAGTCCCAGCAAAGGCCAACAGGGTCTGCAGGGCAGGTGTGGGGAAACTTCAGATCAGCCAAGGAACAGCATTCAAAGTCATAGAATGGTTTGGGTGTGAAGGGACCTTAAAGATCATCTCATTCCAACCCCCCCTGCCATGGGCAGGGACATCATCCAACCCAGCCCTGAACACTGTCGGAGCCAGTTTCTTCTAAAAACCCCCCACTGCACTGACTCCCACATTCAGCACAGCCCAGAGGGTATCCAGAATGGAAGCACAACTCAACAGCATGTGCTGGAGGTTCAGCTGAAGCATTTGGGAACCACCACTGTGCCAGGACAGGTTTCCATGCCTGAGAGAGTTGGAGGTGTCCAGCCTGGAGCAGAGAAGACCCAGGGACACCTTAAAGCCCCTTCCAAAGCCTAAAGGGGGTCTACAAGAAAGATGGGGAGAGAATCTTCAGCATGGCCTTGTGATAGGACAAGGGAAATGGTTTTAAGCTGCAAGAAGATCGACTAGACATAAGGAAGAAGTTTTTTACAGTTTTGGTGCTAAAACACCCAGAGATGTAGTGGCTGTTCCATCCATGGAAATGTTCAAGGCCAGGTTTGGTGGAGCCCTGAGCAACCTGATCTGGTTGAAGATGTCCCTGCTCATCGCAGGGGGGTTGGAACTGGATAGGTTTTAATGGTTCCATCCAACTGAAACTGTTCTATGATTCATGTCTTGTAGTTTTCCAGCACTGAACTTCTTTGTTTAAACTGTTTTGCTTCTTCTCACTGCAGATACTGGGGAAGGATAAGAGACAAAGGAAAAAAAGGAAGCGGGAAAGAAAGAAAGGAAGGAAAAGGCATAAAAATATTAGAAAAAGGAATGGGGAAAGGGGCGGGAAAGGAAAGGAAGGGGCGGGAAAGGAAAGGAAAGGAAAGGAAAGGAAAGGAAAGGAAAGGAAAGGAAAGGAAAGGAAAGGAAAGGAAAGGAAAGGAAAGGAAAGGAAGTATCCAACACATGGTTTTCCCAGTCCAATTTAAGTGGCAGGGAAAGAATGGAAATAACACCCTTTCTTTAAGTGGCCCTGGGAGAGTACGGAGCTATTTAAAAATACATTGATATGCCAAATTTACTAATTCCTAGAGAAATCAATGCCCCCAGCCACAGGCTGCTGTTTGCCCATAGGGGTGTTCCACATGCTTTAGTTACTGAGCTTCGGTCGATCCGTGACATCATTTTATTTATTTTATCCTACAAACACCTCAGTGACAATGGGCTGGGAATAAGGGCAGGGGAAGAAACAGACTGTTTAATGCCACTGGCAACAGCTTAATGGGAAAGCAGAGATATTTTAAATTACTTTTTAATCACTTCTAGATATTTTCCCCCAAATTCTAACCACTTACTGAAGAACTGCACCTTGTTGAGAAGCAGCAATGCCAGTGGGTACAAACAATATTTTGCATTCTGCAAAGGTGCTTTGATCCCAGTGAGGCCTTTGGAAAAATATTCAAACACAAAAGCACTGAAGTTGAGACTTATTAACTCTCTGTTTGCAGGTCTTTTTTATTTCCTTCTGCATTTACTTATTTTTATGTTCAGTTATTTTAAAAAAGAGAAAAGATGGATTTCTTTATTCAGCTTCCCAGCTGCTCTCTCAAAAACAGACAAAAAACATTTTTTTCTAGCTCAAAATACACTCCTAAGTCAAAAGTTTCCAAGGAAGATCATTCCTGGCTGGCCATCTTGAGCCAGAGCAGATCATCTCAGGCAATTATATGGTTGAGGAGACAAAGATTGATGACATGAGCCAACATGTAGAAGTGCCTTAAAACAGCAAACATTGATTCAAACTATCTCAAAATGCAGAAATGCTCTCCCTCAGTGCCAGGCACTTGACCCTGCTTGACTTTATGAACTCTCCTTATGGCTGTACTGGTCTGGAAGATGAAGATGGGAAGAGGAGTTGAGTTGGGAAGCCACCAGGAATCTCAAAGTTTCCCCAGCATTTCAAATTTCACAGAAAAACTGTCACTTTAGAAGAGAATGGTGTCCTTTCCCTTGGAATTTGTGGAACAACAGATTTGGATACTGCCACAGGGTTTCCTTGTCTTACTGTTTGATGCTGGCTCAGTATTTTTGGGTTCTGGAGACCATTCCTGTGCAATCCCTGCTTGTTTGCCTTCCCTCTGCTCTGTAGCTGCCAAGAAAATCCTCTTCCAAACCTACACACAGCTCAACATTGTGATCCATGTCTCAGGGGTTTTGATCACAATGTTGAACTGTGTGTAGGTTTGGAAGAGCATTTTGTTTCTGGAACTAGATGATCTGTAAGTTCCCTTCCAACCCAAACCATTCTATGATTCTATGGCTCTCAGAGCACCCTCCTTAACACCACCCCATACATGGTGCCTCCATCTTTACCTACTGGGAGAGGACAGAAAAAAAGAGGAAAGATCCCCTCTACAGCTCCATAAAATAACCTTGAATTTGCAGCCATGTGGCTGAAGAGCCTCATTCAGCTAAAAAATAAATATGTTCAGCCTTTTGGATCTCCAAAGGCAGCAGTGACACATCAGCTTCTTCCTCACTGCTCAGGAAAATAAAGGGACATGTGGATTTGCCTCTTTGGCAGGTCCCTTGTACCATGCCCAGTGCACCAGCTGTCACCCCAAACCAGCCTGTGTGTGGAGGAGGTGATTTTAAAACACACCAAAAAAAATCCAAACCTGCCAACGGGGAGCAAACAGGAGGGTGTAAGGCCCAGGGATGCAGATAATTCAAAATATGCTGATGTGCCCTGAAAAACTGGAGGCTGCAGGCAAAAAGTCCAGCCTGACACAGGACAGATTCACTGGCGCCTCGCTGCAGAAGTTAAGGGGGTTGCACAGATGTCTTTGCTTTTAGACAAGGAGCCACCTGCTCTTAATTGTGGAACTTGAGTTTCTGTAAATTCCAGGTCAAAAGACAAAAATAAAACCCTCTCTTCCTTAAAAAAAAACAAAAACAAAAACAAAACCATAAACAAATCAAGGTAAATCATCAGCCCCATATAGAATCCCAAGCAGAAGTTTGCAGCCGTATGACAAAGGGAGGGTAAGGACACTCATCTTTCCCCGACTCCACCTCAGCAGTGAAAGAGGAGTTTGATAGGCTGGAAAACAGGTGATGGTGGAAGGCCCCACCCTGAGTAGAGTGAGAAGTGGGAACAACATGGCATTTCCATACTCCACATGTTTTCAGGTGCTGGTGCTTGATCCAAACACCTGCACAGGAAATCTTCCATCACTCTCTTAATATGTGGTGGAGATCAAACACATGCTTGAAGCTGACAGACATTCAGGAGCTGCCCACAGCCACAACTGTCATTTCACTTCCCTGATTCACCCACATCTCTAAGAAAATCATAGAATTACAGGATGATTTGGGTTGGAAGGGACCTTAAAGATAATCTTGTTCCAACCCCTCTGCCATGGGCAGGGACACCTTCCACTAGACCAGGATGCTCCAAGCCCCATCCAGTCCAGAGACGGGACAGCCAGAGCTTCTCTGGGAAACCTGTGCCAGGGTCTCACCACCCTTCCAGGGAAGAATTTCTTCCCAATATCCAATCTAAACCTCTCCTATGTCAGTTTAAAGCCATTCTCCATTATCCTGTCACTCCATACCCTTGTGCAAAGTCCCTCTTCAGCTCTCTTGGAGCCTCTTTCTGTACTGGAAGTGGCTCCAAAGTCTCCCCAGAGCCATCTCATCTCTGGGTAAAACAGCCCCAACTCTCTCAGCCTGTCCTCCTAGGAGAGATGCTACAGCTCTCTGATCATAAATTCCCTAACACTCAGGTTCTCCTCATCTGAGGAATCACAAGGAACCCTCTTCCCATGTGGTGCCCAGCACACACCTCCCACAGCCAGGCAGCAACGTTTGCATCCAACCGTGGAAAGCTCCCCTCGATTTGCACCCTCTGCTCTGCCAAACACAGAGTGGGAGAACACCTTCCTACTTCCTCAGGGAACACCAGGGAATTTGTGCACATCCTGGGTGACTTGGAGGCAGCATTTCTCAACCAAGGCAACTGAGGGAGCTCGGAGAGGAAACTCCCATTGCCAAGGAGATTGGAATGTTGGCCCAGGGAATCAGCAGTCCCAACACACCACATCAACATGCTCTTGCTGTCACTTCAAGGAGAGTTTGCCACAACCCGGCATGGTGATTATCTTGTTCCCTTGCATGAATGCAGGGATTGAGAGGCAGGGAAAGAGCAGCAGGATGGGAGCTGCAGGCTTTGTGGAAGCGAAGCCAGCTCTGCTTGCTGAGCAGGGACCACCCCAGTGCTGAAATGCTGGCCAAGAAGCTGGTTTGAGGAAACACAGAAAATGCCAACAGCCTGGAGACACTGCCCACTGCTCTGAGGGGGGGTGCACTGAATGCCAAACCTCAGGACATCCAGACCAAGGCAGGCATGGGTGGTTATCAGATCAACCCACCACCCACAGAGAAGGCTTTTTGGGTCACCACACTGTGCACATCACATGCTGACAGCTGGGAGAGCTGCACAAGGATGTTGTATAATGGCTCCTTTTCCTTTCCATGCATGCTTGATGGTATCCCAAAGAGCAATGTCACACAGGAAACACATGTGGGATGAGAATATGGAGCAGCTGGGAGAGGAGCAATGGCAAACCAAGTCCACCAGTGAGTCCACATAGAATCAAACTGTTTAGGCTGGAAAAGACTTTTAAGATTATCAAGTTTAACCATTCACCCAGCACTGCCAAGGCCAGCACTAAACTATGTCCCCAAATATGACATCTACACATCTTTAAAATCCTCCCAGGGCTGAGGACTCCACCACTTCCCTGGGCAGCCAAATCTAATGCTTGGTAATACTTTCACTGCAGATTTTTTTCTTAATATCCAACCCAAACCTCCCCTGGCACCACTTGAGGCTATTTCCTCTTGTCCCATCATCAGCACCAAACCTTTCAATGTGCCCTTGAAAAAACAATGCCCCCAATTCCTTCACACCCCTAAAGACAAAATCAGCATCTACAGGAAAACCAGCATTTGGGAAGTTCACCAGCAACACCTGAAAAGATCAGGATGGAGAAACTGAGAACATGCAACAAGATCTAACAAGGACCTGTGCACAATAAGGGCATCAGCACATAAATGTTAAATCTCCATTTGGTTTGACTAACAAAGGTATATTTTATATATAGTTGTGTGCACACATATGTAATTTTTATGCACTGATACAAACATGATTTTCCCAATAACATTTACCTGAAAGCACAAATGACCAGTCAGAGAGAAGAAGAAAGAAAACCACTTGATAACACAAGAAAACTTGGAGCAGTGAAGCTGATGCTCAGTGCTCCCACCTGGACACAAATCCAGGCACAGGCTTAGCCTCAGTCAACCTCTTACTTCCATCACCTGAACACCGAAAGAATGGGTCAGGCCAGTTAAACAATGTACCCAGGGAGGACCTGCTGGTCTAGTTAGCATGGAGTGGCCTCTCCAGGCCTCAGTAGCCTCCAGCAAACACTTGGTCATGTGGATGAAGCGAGCTGGGGCCAGGGAGCATTTTGTGCTTCTGCCCTGCACACTCCTGCCAGCAAAAGTGCCTTCACTGGCGCTCGCTCAGTGCTGAGATTCAGGGAGCTAAAAACAACTCCACTGTCAGGACTTGCAGGGTCTCAGGAGGTGAAAAAGAGCAAATCTTAACACAAAGAGATGTGGTTGCTCTGCTGCAAGAGATGTCCTTCTTTGCTCCCAAACCACCACATGTGGCTACCAAACAGCAAGGCTTTCAAGAGCACCAATTCCAAGAGCATCCCACACCCAACCTGAAGTTGGGGTGACCCTCCCCCAACACTTCCCACCCACTTTCCTCATCCCCATCATGCAACACAAAGACAGGCAGAGCACCAGACTCACAGCACACATGGAGTGGGGAGAGGGCGATCAGCAAGTGTTCAAGAGCACAAAGAAAACACAGGAACAGTTGTGAGCTTGGACAGGTCAACAAATTGATGGGGACCAACATGCTGGCAACATGGACCATGATGACAGCTGGGGAGAGATATCTTGGCCCCAGCTTGGCTGACACCATCAATAGATCTCTCAAAGCACAATGGGACTTTCACATTCATCACACCCAGTGTCCTTCACAATTCACACCACCAATGCCTTCCACCAGGCTTGTAACTCCACTTCCAGAAAGATCCAGAAGGGTCACAGATTCAGAGATGCCACAACAATTACTTCCCCTCTCACTGCTGAAACAATCTACCCCATCATGTGGTCAACTACAGCTTTCTAACCCATCAGTCCTGGCTGCTCCCAGGGGCCACATTCATAGAAGAATAGAATCACAGAATCCTTTAGTTTGGAAAAGACTTCCAAGGTCATCTAGTCAAACCTTTGGCTGATCACTACCTTGTCAGTTAGGACATACCAGCAAGTAACACATCCAGTAATTTCTTGAACAGATCCAGGGGGGTGACTCCATCACCTACCTCTCTGGTCACCCTGTTCCAACACTTGACAACCCTTTCTGTGAAGAAATTCGTCCTGATGTTCAACCCAAACCTCCCCTGATGCAGCTTGAGGCCATTTCCTCTTGTTATTTGTTACCTGGGAGATTGACCCCCACCTGGCTACACCCTCCTTTCAGGGAGTTGTAGAGAACAATAAGGTCCCACCTGAGCCTCCTTTTCTCCAGGCTGAGCCCCTCCAGCTCTCTCAGCTGCTCCTCATCAGACTTGTGCTCCAGACCCCTCGCTGGACACATTCCAGCATCATAATGTGTTTGTTTCCACGAGGGGCCCAGAACTGGACACAGCACTCGAGGTGTGGTCTCACCAGTGCCCAGCACAGAGGGACAATCACTGCCCTGGTCCTGCTGGCCACACTATTGCTGATACAGGCCAAGATGTCACTGGCCTTCTTGGCCTTCTTTCCATGTAGCCAAACCTTCCTGCAACATAGAAGAAAGTGCACATCAAAGCAAGAGATGGAAAGGCAAAGCTGTAAAGATGAGAAAAGATGCCCTCAGCAAAGTTTGTTTTAAGGCACAACAGGCTCACACTGAAAGGCAAATCCTCCAGTTTTCAGTCCAGACCCTTGTAGGAGAACAATTTATGTTCTCTCTCAAGCCAAATGTGGTACTGGGGAACTATTCAGGACAGCAGTAACACCACTAAAGCTCTTTACTCAGTACTGCTGCAAGGAGATCCAGGGGCAATGAGCACCAGAATTTAGGGAAACATCAAAGGGGACACTTGTGGCACTGACTCAGCACTGCTGCTGCCACAGGGAAATGAGAATTACACCAAGCACTGCTCCCTCCCCACACATGAGCTCTGCAGGTGAGGAATCAGAGTTGCTGTCTCAGGGGACACCAGGGAGGAGTCCTGGACATCTGCAGCAGCTCCAAGGGGAGGCAAACCAGATGGGAGGGAAAGAATAATTCCAAAAAATGCCAATGGAGATTGGCTTTGGCTTTATTGCCACTGCTGAATGTGCTGCTGGAGCAAAAAGCAGCATCCCTAGGAGTGGACCAGTGAGCACCCAAGGGACACAAGCACATCCCACCAGTGTGGTTTGGAACCAGCACTCCCCTCCCTGCCTTTCACACTCCACTGGAGACCAACAAGGCTTCACCATCCTGGCAGGAGTTTCCAAGATGAGGAATATGAAGTTAAAGCTGAAGACCTACAGAATAATATAGTTCTCAGTTATTTCAGGGAATCTGGGAACAGATTTTTTTAGTAGGGCCTGTAGCAACAGGACAAGGGGTAATGGTTTTGAACTGAAAGAGGGTAGAGGTTCAGACTACATACAAGGAAAAAAAAATATTATGATGGTGGTGAAACATGGACACAGGTTGCCCAGAGAGGTCATAGATGCTCCATCCAGGGAAACCCTGAAGGTCATGTTGGACAGGGCTCTGAGCAACCTGACCTAGTTGAAGAAGTCCCTGCTCATTGAAGAGGTGTTGGACTTTATGACCTTGCAAGGCTGCTTCCAACCCAGACTATTCTGTGATTCCAATTCTGCATCTTTAAGCACCAGTGTTTCAAAACACTGCCATTCTCAGAATTCAATTTTTCTCTAAACATGGATAGGTCTAGAGATCAAAGACATGAAACTCTCAAAAGACCAGCACAATGAGAACACAGCGAGAACATGAAAATATGGCCAAAGCTTTGAGACAGCTCTTGGAAAATTCCGCTCTCCATGTGAGTGAAGACAAAGCACGACACACTGGGACTCCCTCCCCAGCCTCACCACCAAAACTTTCATAAACCAGCTCTGAGTTTTCACAACTCAGACTAAAAGAGAGTGAAACTCCTACAAATGAAAGCCACGGGGAAAAAAAAATATTTCTCAAGGGCAAAATTTTATTCATCTGCCTGAACCCCTTCATTCCACGTGCAGGTGACCCTCTCCTGAAGAGATGCTCTTACCAACTGCTTCCTAAGTCCCGTTCCCCTGGTCTTAGACTTTCTTCTAATCTGGAATGAAAAGCAAAATAACTCATTAGTAAGGGGAAGCAAACTTTTTCACTGTCATGGTTAATGACATGGACACCATCAGCACCAAGAGCTCTGGTGTCCAGACACAACCTGAGCCTCTGAGCTGGGCTGTACAAACAGGTATAAAAATAACTGTTGGTTCCTCAAAACATCACTGCTGACTAAGGGAAGAGCACCTCCTTTTCAAAAGAAAGATGATATAAAGCTCTAAAATTGCTAAAAGTTTCTAATATTTCCAGATTAGCAGAGATGCAAAAGTAGAGAGTTACAAGGGATTGCAAATAAATGACAAATAATGAATTAAAACCTTCAGTTTAAACAGGGAATCACTTGCTTAACTGCCCAGCCTTAAGATCCAAACCTGCTGTGGTTGGAACACTCTGGCCACAACCCAGTGAAGCATTTCAGTGTCTGTCAAACTGGAGAGAACAGAGAGCCCTGCTGAATCAAGGTCTTGGCATTTCTCACCAGCTGGTTGTTTCTCTCTCATTCTGGCCTTCAAACACATCCACACATCCCTCCCTTCCAAGAACTTCCAATTTTAGCTTTTATTCTAGGAACAACATCTCTTGGCTATAAAAGCACCCCATTCTCCTGCGAGGCAAAAGTAACCCTGAGAGGCAGGTCTTGCATTAGATGAGCACCAGGCAGCTCTCAACAGCTTCCAAAAGGCTCTTTAATTAACACACCTACTTGTTTTGTTTAATTAGCACCAATGAGGAAGCCCTTCACACACTGCATTTAGCTGCTATACTGCTCTGTGCTGTGTATTTTTAAAGCCCTACTGCATTAAAAAACACTCCCCATATAAACACTACATACCTCCTTACATTCTCTACACAGAAAGCTCAGTTAAAAAAAAATAGGATGCAATTTCTCCAGCCAGAAAAATTCAGAGATGAAATTGCAGCAATGATTTATATCTGCCCAGAGCAGCAATCCCAGCCTTCAGTGACCTCTGTGCAAACACACCAAGGCAATTACACACTGTGGCAGCCAACTCTCCCCTCCTGGAGCAGCAGCTTCTCGTGGCTGGATGTGAGAAACATCAAAAGGCAGCACAACAAACACTCGTGTTGCTGAGCAGGCTGGGGACAGCCAGCCTGGAGGTTTAATCAGGATTTGGATCAAATTGTGTGAGGGGTTTTGTAAACATTGATCTTATTGAGTTGTTACAGCTGGAGGATGTGATTCCCCACTACCTGCCCATTTAACCTATGGAAATCACCACAGGCAGACTCAGCTCAGTCCTCCCACTCCACCCTGTCTTGTTTGCCATGGTGTTCATTAGCAGATGAGTGGCAAATCCACCTCATCCTTCAGCATCCTACACTTGGGACATGCCCAGCAGCACTCTCATGTCCTCTTGGCAAGGTAAAACTCACGGGGAAAACACAAACTTTTTAAAAACCAGCAGCCATAGCCAGCAGCTAACAAAAGAAATGTTCTCAGGTTCTTAGAATCACAGAATCATTTCAGCTTGGAAAAGACCTCTAAGGTCAACAAGTCCAACCATTAACCCAGCAGTGCCAAGGCCACCACTAAACCATGTCCCCAAGTGCCACATCCACACATCTTTTAAATATCTCCAGGAATGGTGACTCAACCACTTGCCTGGGCAGCCTCTGCCAGTGCTTGACAACCCTTTCTGTGAAGAAATTCCTAATATCCAATTTGAACCTCCCTGGTACAACTTGAGGCCATTTGCTCTTGTCCTGTCACTTGCTACCTGGGAAAAGTGACTGACATGGGCAGGACAAGGCAGTGTTGGGACTAGATGACCTTTAAGGTCTGTTCCAACTCCTTAACCTTCCATGATACTATGATTCTGTGCTCAGCCTGTCAGATCCCTTGTATTGCTTAGGACATCCTACTCCCACCTTTTTGTTCAGCCACACCATCATTGCTCTGGTTATAAGGCTGCTTTCTCTGCTGGGAATCCCCAAATCCCTTTTCTTTCACCCCATTTCTTTAGGAAAGAAAACAGCAGGGGCTGAGAGCTGAGAATTTGTGACTTCAGCTGTCAGCCTTTCCTTCTCCAGGAGAAGAAATTTAGGAAGAGTATAATGAAGAGCATGTAAGAGGTGCATTTAGGTCCGGATTTCAACCATCACATGATCATGGTACCTGTTTACTGCAAAATATTGCTAAGAGGAGCCAAAACCCAGGTGACTTTCCATCAGAAAGAAAGAAATAGAGCAGCATGAACTTAGGAGAGACTTAAGAGAGCTCTCCCAAGCAACAAGATCCAAATATCAGTGCCCATAAGGGCAGATCCCATCTACTACCCGAAATGGGTGATCTCTCCCCTCCTCCTGAGATGTTTACAACGTGGAAACCACCTCACCCCTCCAGCTCAGCAGACACCCAGGTGCTTTGAGTCTTCTCCAATCTGCTCCACCTACACTTACACGTGCAAAACAAACCCCAAACCAGCAGACTTGGAGAGGGGAGATCCATCTGGAAAGCAAATGGTTGTGAAAAACATTCTCCCGTTCAGCCAGGATGAATGTGCCCAAGGATAAGGTCAGCTGTGCATGGGGATGGCCAAGAACTGGGAGAAGGTATCCTGGTGCTGGAGGTGACAGATGGAAACATGTTAAGATACAAGAAAAAAGGCAGAGAGGCTGGGAAAACCTTACAGAGAAGCTTTAAAAGGCAGGAAGAATTGGAGCTCAAAAGGGGCCAACAAAGTGACAACGGATTCAACCCCTATATGCTGACACACACTGTGACATCAACACCCTGGCAATCCATCCAGGGTTTCCAGGGGATGCTCTCCATCATCTGCTTGGAACTGGGATGGGGCATCCTTTTCTAACACCCCAAGGAAATACACTCACTTAAGTATTATACTTTGGGTTTTTTCTCCCCCCCCCCCCCTTTTTCTTCTCTGTCTGAAGCTTTCAGCCACAAAATGAAATTATTTCTGCCTGCACTGAGAGAGGAGATGCTCCTGGCTGTTTAGGTGAGATTAATTTCAGGATTGTGGCCAGCCTGAGCAAATTGGTGGCAGAAATCCTTCATAGCTGGATAACAAGGTTGCAGGGTTATGAGTAATTCTCCTGAGTTATGTGCCCAGCACCTTGGGTGTGGGTTACACGTTCATTCCTTCCCTCCCTTTTTGAATGGAAAATGTCATCCAAGCACACAAACACAATATTTATTAAAAAATATCAAAAAAATAGCAACAACACAATTCATGAGGTGGAGGCACAGACTCTATCTTGCTTGTACAATGCCTAATACAGCTGCTTTCTAGAGGGATTTGCCTGGTGGGTTCTCCAGGAATGCCCCCAAGCTCCACCACAACCACAATGCACATCATGCCCCCAAAACCTGAAGAGCCTCTGGGGTGGAAAATGAGACAGCACCAAGACAAATCAGCAAAAAAAGCTCCTCTGTACATCTCTATTATAACAAACTTTTTGATATGGAGGGATGAATCCAGGCTTCCTCACTCCAACATTCACATCCTCACTGCTAAGCCACCTCAGATCCTTGAGCCTGGTCCTACACACACTGCAGGGACCAACTGAGGTTTTAAAGCTGTCAGAGCTCAGTTGCAAAGAAACCGAAGAGAAGAAAGAATGGCCTTTTTGTGAAGATGCCTCTGCTCCATCTGGACCCATAACCTTCCATTACTCAGCTGCTTTTTTGGGAACTCTCCTTGCCTTCCCCCATGTCATGCCCAGGCACTAGACATGAAAATAGCTTCCGACAGTTCCTGCTGGCAGGACAGTGACCCCATTTCTCCTGGAGGATGAATTAGCAGATGGGACCAGTGGAAGATGGCTGAGTTAGAGCTGGACAACTGGAGTCTTTCCAATCCAGTAACTACAATCCAAAACACTGAGGATGCAAAGATCCTTCAGGGTCAGAACCTTTTTCCTAGGGGTGGGAACAGGGTCAAGGAAGATAGGCAGGTGGTCACTGACAGGCTGTAAGGACATAACTTATGTCTGCCTGGTTGGTTTTAATGTTCCCCAAATTCCTGCTTTGTTTGCTCATTTCCCAGTCAAGCCACTGCATTATTCCAGCCAAACCAGCACAACACTGAGGAGTTTTGAAACCAATGCAATGGGCTTGTGAGCATCTCCCGTCAGGCAGAACTGGAATTAAAACTGCTGCTCCCAGACTTCACAGCAGGGTTCCAGCTCCACCACCACGTGTGCTCCAGCAGACTAAATGCTGCCTGAGACACACTGGGGGGTGACAGTCACTCCCCAATACAACTGGGTAGGAGACAAACAGAGGAATGGTGGTTTCCTGAAGTTTCACAGAAGGAAAAGGCAACATGGAGTGTTTCCTCAGAAAACACAGCTGAAGGGCTCCTGCATGCTGTGGCTTTGCCATCAGGTGACACAAGAGAAGTATTAACAGAAGCCAGGAGAAAATTGATTTGGCTTCTGTAAAAACCTCAAGCAATGGGTGACAGCAAACACAGAGCTTGAGGTCTACACCACTGTGAGCTGTCACAAGGTAGAAAGAGCTTCTGAGAAACATAAATCATAGAATGCTTTGGGCTGAAAGAGACCTTACAGACCACCTCATTCCATCCCCCGCCATTGTCAAGGACACCTTTCACTAGACCAGGTTGCTCCAAGCCCTGTCCAGCCTGGCCTTGAACACTTCCAGGGATGGGAAATTCAACTTCTCTCAGCAACTTGTGCCAGGGCCTCACCACCATCACAGGGAAGAACTTCCTAATATCTGATCTAAGCCTGCCCTCTGTCAGTTTGAAGCCATTCCCTCCATCTTATCACTTCATGCCTTTGTCCAAAGTCCCTGTCCAGCTTTCTTGGAGCCCCTTTAGGCACTGGAAGGGGCTGTAAGATCACTCTGGAGCCTTCTTGTTTCCAGGCTGAACAGCCCCAACTCTCTCAGCCTATGTCCATAGAAGAGGTTCTCCAGCTTAGTGGTCCTCCATCTGAACCGGCTGTGGAAGCATCTCCACCCTCCACGCACATCAACTACTCACCTGCAGAGAGGGTTTCGGCAAAGATGTAACCCTACACTACCAGCCCAGAGCAGACCCCTGATATCTGAGTAATACCTGGACTTAGGACTCTGCAAGTCCAGCTGAGATGAGCAGTTCTGGAAGAGGCAACACTGAGACAGACACCAAAGTCACTGTGAGAACCCTTCTCAACAACAAGGCACCAACATGAAAAGTCAAATCTTTCCCAAGGTCTTGCTGCAAACTCCAACTGGTGTTTTTTTTCCAAATTACATCCCTCATGGACATGGCTGACAGTTCCTTCATGGCTCATCACACTCTCAGGACCACAGCAAGAAAACTGACACCTTCTCAGACACCTTCTGGGATGGCAAACACAGCTGCCTGTACTTCATGGCTATTTTGGGGTTGAGATTGAGATGCAAATTGCTGCCAAAACAACCACCACAGGGGAGCTGTTGCTCTTTCTCTTGAAATATGGAGACATGTCGGAGGAGACCAGACCGAGAAAGAATTACAGGTGCCGGGCAGATGAGGACACTGAGGCCCGGGACCCCGGGCAGCGCATGCAGCGACAGGATCGGGACCATGAAGGCTTCCACATGGACACTGTACCCTTAAAAGATGGCTACGACCCAAGTTTCTTCTTCCCACAATTCCCTGGAATTCTCCCACAAACCCCCTTGGATTTCTCCCACCGACCTCATTCTCCCTATTGGTTCCCTTGCCACTCCTCCCCTCCCTCCTCCCCTTCGTTTGCATGCACCCAATGGAGTGCGTGACTCCTCCCCATCTCCGCCCCTCTTCCCCGCCCTCATCCGGGAACTTTGTGCGCGCCCCCTTATAAGCGAGCACGCTCCATTAAAATTGGCTTTTCCTCGTGGACTCTCGCCTGGTCTGCGTCTATTCCGGCCGGAGGGGTCGCGCTGGGCTGGGATCGGGAAGAGCCGACCCCAGCTTCTAAGGGGCATGATCTTAGGAAGCGCCGCCGCTCGCGGCTCGCCGTTTTCCTAGCCTTGCTCCTGGGAGCGTGAAAACCCCTCCACTATATTAGTGGAATTATTCATCCACTGAGAGAGACATTTTCCATTTCTTTCCTCTTTGTCCCTTGACTGATTTTATCACATTTCCTAAAGAGGGAAACAGGAATTGTAGACTCAGAGGGAGAATCATCATCTCCCCACATGCACCCAAGCAGCTGGTGAGTCCCAGACCACTGGTCCCACACTGACCACCACTGGCACAGCTCTGTAATGTGCCCATGGGAAAACACAACCAAGACAAGAACCAAGAGCCAGAAGCCAAATTTCAGGACTGACCCAGCTGTGATGAGCTGAAGGAGGTTTTCCACCAAGGAGCCACCAAGCCAAACATGAAGGTCTTCATCCCATGTGCAGAGGAGGTCATGAGAGGAGAAATCTGCAACTTGCTGCAAGTCTGTGTCGGGGTCAGGTTGGGATGATCAGTGTGGTCAGGCAGTAAAAACTATGCCCAGGAACAAAATGAAAGCAACAACCCTTGGTGATGCCCACAATACCTCACACATTGTGCTGACTTGCCTCCTTCACGTGCTTGAAATTTTTGGAACTCATGGGGATATGTTTTCTATTGCCTCCACTTTTATTGCATTTTAATTGTGGTGCTCAAATATTAAAACATTGAAAAAGTGCAGGTGGGTTTGGTAAGGGAAATTCTCAGAGGCCCCAGGAGAAAATGGTTCCTCTGATGGACAAAGAGTGATCTGAAAGCATCTTCTCGCACTGCAGCAAAAAGTCTTAGCAAAGAAACAATGTCAGAAGGTGATCCCCTGCAAAAGTGCAACATTCACCTGATGGTGTACAGAATTTACAGCTCCCACAGCTGTTTTCAGAGTTGTGATCCCTCCTTATCCCTAACAGAGCTGACAGCAACACGTGTAGGATCTGGAGATCCAGTGCAGGGAGAGACAACTCACAAGGGCGTAACGACATCAGTGCATTTCGGCAAGGCCTTCAGAGTCCCTTATCTGATGCTTTAGACTCCACTGATGGCATTTATGAATTTAAAAATGCATATAGGGCTTCAACATCCTCTCCCAGCTGCTCTCTTTAGAATGCAAATGCAACTTAACACAATTAGGCAGGACAGAAAGCCCAGACCTTATTTCTACAGGATCAGCTGCACTCCAGTTGTTGAGCAAGATAAAGAGATGTCAGCTCAACAGGCAGGCTGGACAAAAGCATCTTGTCATCTCCAGATGGTTCTCAGATCAACACGGGACTGTGCAAGGAGGAACAGCATTTTTCCAAAAGTCACTGAGCCCTGCTGCAGCTCTACATGAAATAAATAAATAAATAGTTATAAGAAGAAAAGGACAATAAATCAAGTAATCCTGTATTTGTTAGCAGGAAAGCAAAGCACTTCAATTAAAAAAAAAATCTAATCTTTAATACTGGAGAAACCCCAAACTCCAAGACAGTTGCCAGGGCACATTGCTCCATTTATGGATGTAAATGTAGCAGGGAAGGAGTAAATGAAGGAGAGGAGGTTTAGGTTAGATATTTGGATGAAATTCTTTGCTATAAGGGTGGTGGGGGAGTGGAACAGGTTGTTCATAGAGGGGTTGTGGCCACCCCATCCCTGGAAGTGTCCAAGGCCAGTTTGGACAGGGCTTGGAGCAACCTTGGCTAGTGGAAGGTGTCCGTGCCCATGGCAGGGGATTGGAACAAGATGGTCTTTAAGGTTCCTTCCTACCCAAACCCTTCCATGGTTCTGTGATTCTTTGTGTTATGAAACTCTCAGCATTAGGGTAGAAAAGAGAGGAGAGAGAATGAGAACGATCTTGGCATGAGGCTTCAAGACTCTGAAGGTGTTTATTTTCATTGCTCAAGTTTCAGATTTGAACTGAGAAGCTGACAAAGTGCCTGGAGGTACCTTCAAACATTTCCCATCATGACTGCTCTTTGCAGAGGAGAAGCAGCTTCAAATTGGCAGGAAGTGGATATTTCTGTATAATTTGCCATCTTCCACAGAAAAATCAACTATCCCTAATTCCAGGCATTTTTTTTTCTATCAAAAGACCTAAATGAAACATTTCTGTTAGTGCAGACTGGAATTTGAAAAAAAAAATAAAAAATAAACAGATTTAGTGATCAAATTTTCTGAAGCACCTCTGCTATGAAGACAGGCTGGGAGAGCTGGGGTTGTTCAGCTTGGAGAAGAGAAGGCTCTGGGGAGACCTTTGAGCTCTTTCAACTACCTAAAGGGGCTCCAAGAGAGCTGGAGAGAGACCTGGGACAAGGGATGGAGGAACAGAACAAGGGGGAATGACATGAAAGAAGGAGACATTTGGATTAGATGTTCAGAAGAGGTTCTTCCCTGTAAGGGTTGGCAGGCCCTGGCACAGGTTGCCCAGAGAAGCTGTGGTTATCCCATCCCTGGAAGTGTCCAAGGCCAGGCTGGATGGGGCCTGGGAGCAACCTGGGATTAGTGGAAGGTGTCCCTGCCCATGGCAGGGAGTTGGAACTGGGTGATCCTTAAGGTCCCTTCCAACCCAAACCATTAATTCTATGATTCTATCACTGATTTTGGATCTCCCCCAGAACTCCTTGATGATTTTAGAGGACCTTTAGGTGGCAACATAAAACTTGGCAATGCATTGCGAGGAGAAATTAATGAGCTCTTAACTTGTGCTTCTTTTTCTAAACAAGGATCAAGAGGCTCTCAGAAGTCATCAGTTTAGCAACTGAAAGAAGGAGTGAGATGGAGAACCACCTAAGCAGAGGTCCAAGGTGACAGGTGCTGTGTTTGCACACCTGACCTGCTGGAGGTGCTTGGGCCAGTCCCACATCCCTGTGCCTACATCTCCCATCCTCAGTCTGCCACGACAGCACCGACCTTTGGGAAGGTCTTTGAGATGTCTGGGTGTGTTACACAAGTACAGGTATCACCACCCTGAGCCCAGACAATCCAAAGCAAATCACTGCAAGGAGCTCATGGAATGGTCTATCTGAAAATAGACAGAAATCCCCACCAAAACCATCCAAGTCGTCACGATAAGGAAAATAAATGCAGCAGATTGTTGCACTGAGCATTCTGTGAATCATCATGTTGTTATAGCAACTTCTGAGCTGCAGCGAATCTGAAATCCAAGCACAGCTGAAATAATGTACCAGCATTAAGTAAAAATGATATGTAACAAGACAAAAATGGATGGGCTCGATCTCAGAGGAGCACCCACACTTCTTTCTCACCCTCTTCCCTCCCTTTGAAAATATTGCTTTCCTGTATTTAAACAACAAAAAAAAAATCAAACAAGACCTGGAGCTCATGAAGACAAAGAGCTCTAATGAGCTTTTGAATTCAAAGGGAACCTTCAAAATGAAGAATCACAGAATCGTGGAATCACTGAATGGTTTAGGTTGGAAGGAACCTTAAAGATCATCTTGATCCAACCTCCCTACCACGGACAAAGACACCTTCCCTTTCCTTTAAATGAAACCAAATGGAATTTCCAGTTATCCCCACCAGCCCCAGCCAACTGCCCCTGCTGTTCCCACAGACTGCAAAATTCATGCATTGCTTCAATTACATAAACTTTATATACTTGATAAATATTTTTAACTCATGCAATGGATGAATAATATAAACCTATGTGTACACTGTGATCCTGCTCTGTCCTGAGCAGAGAGATCCCAACCTGAACAGAACATTAAGAAGTAAGAAAGGGGATGCACAAGCTCCAGTTTTACAACTACAGGTCTGTGTGGCTATTTAATTACTGCAGAAAAAGTGAAGAGTGTCACCCAAGTGCCCTCCATCAGAGTAGCAAAGGAAGAAAGGTAAATATAAATATTTATTTCAGGGACTTCAAGGGAAGAAAGGCAATGGGATCCCACCAACCTCCCAAACACCACAGGTGCCTCAAAAGACACCCCTGTGCTCTGATCAGTGCCAAGGATGCCCAGAGAGCACTGCATGGCACTGACGTGCTGCTCCTCCCCATGGGATGGTGCCAGCACCACAGTCTGAAGCAGAAACAAGGGAGATGGAAAAGCAAAAAGCCTGGGAGATTTGCAAACTTTGCTCTTGATGTTTCAAGCAAATTAAAACCAAATAAACCCAAAAATAGAAAAAGCAACCCACAAACCCACAGCTCCAGTCCCAACAAAGTCTTATTAGTCTTAACAGCACTAAAGTGACTCAATTAATTAAAAGCAAATAAAAAGAAGCAGCCTAACTTATTCTTTCAGAGTTCAAGACAGCAAAAGCACCAGCCTGCCCCAGACAGAACTCTATTTTTTCTTTTCTTCTTTTTCTTAAATGTATTTATTCATTCAGACTTCCTTGTAGGCTGCGTAATGAGTCATTTCTTGCTTCTCTCTGAAGTGCAAAGGGAAGGAGAGGAATAGGATTTAAACAGAGCATGGAGACACTCACAAAGCCTTTAGAAAAGCTTGAAAAGCTCTTGAAGGAATCACAGATAAAGTGAAGCAACTCCTCACATGGACACCAAACCCTTTTCTTCATCACTGCAGCTTTCCCAGGGTCTAAGTCTGGCCAGCTCCTTGATTACAGCCAGCACAGAAAGCCACCCCCTCTCCTCAACCCAAAAACAGTTTGCTGAGCTTTCCTCCTCCCCAGAAGAGTTTGGGAAGAGAAATCCAGAGCTCAAGCAACAAGCAGGAGAGATGCTGCTCCTCCCATGGCCCTGGGGGCTCACAGGTGTGGACATGGCTATCTGTGCACCAGTGAAAGACAATCGAGGGGATCATAGAAGTTGGTACCTTCAACAGCACAAGGCATTTTGTGTCTCTTACCCCAACAGTCACCAGTTCAGACTGAGCCCCACATGTCCATGTGTTCATAGAATCACACAACCATGCAAGAATTGGGTTGGAAGATCACCTGTTTCCAACCCCCTGCCAAGGGGAGGGACACCTCCTACTAGAAGAGGTTGCTCCAAGCCCCATCCAACCTGGTTCTCTGGTGGGGATGAAGGGTCCTTCCAATCCATCAGATCAGTAATGCCAAGCTCAATGAAAAGCCCAAGAGACAAACTCCCCCATCATCAACCTTATCTCAGACTGGATCTGGAATATCCTGGTGTGGTCCCAAAACTATTTTCAGGAGTTTCCCCTGGCTCTCTGTGAAGGTCAGTAATAACTCACAACCCCAGTCATGGGGATGGAAACTGGAATGCTTTATTGAACATGCAACATGCAATTTAAAGGCATCAGGGCCAGGATATGTTAATAAAGAGGATGGATCCATGTTAACTAGGGAATTATACAAGTTTCAGCTATGTTGCACAATTAGTTAATATTTTCTATACCAAGGATTTTACATGGGGGGAAAGAAACAAAAGGTTTCAACATGAATTGATAATATTCATCTTAAAGTCTTGGAATTGGAGGCAGCCAATCAGCATGGCTGAACATCAACAGCCCTTGTTGTCCTTAGTGATGGGATTTTGTCTCAGCCGCTGTTGACCATGGCTTACTGTTTGAGCTTATCAGGCTCTTGCTGCTGGAAGTTGAATTTCAGATCCCAACAGCTCTCCAGGTCCTTTGAGTCCTCCCTTCATTAACGTAAGTTTTGAGGAAGAAAAGCCAGCACGGAGGTGGGACAGGAGGCTGAAGGGAGGCTGAACAACAGGATTGGCACATGTGTCAGGGCATTACACACGTATCCCAAAAAAGCACAGCCTGAGCCCAAAGCCACTGCTGCCACAGTTCTCCAGCAAGGACTCCACCTTGCTCTTGAGCAGAAGTAGAAAACACAAAATATATATTAGGAATAAATTCCTCCCTGGGAGGGTGGGCAGGCCCTGGCACAGGTTGCCCAGAGAAGCTGTGGCTGCCCCATCCCTGGAAGTGTTCAAGGCCAGGTTGGATGAGGCTTGGAGCAACCTGGGATAGTGGGAGCCCCTGGCAGGGCATTGGAATTCAATGATCTTGAAGGTCCCTTCCAACCTAAACCATTCTGTGATTCTGTTATTCTGTGAAATTGCTGTGGTGATGGCCATGATCATGTGAGATCTTCCACCTTCCCTAGAATGGTGTCTCTCACTTTTCTAACATTTATTCTCTCTGAGAAAGGAAACTTTTCTTTTAAAAAGGGGGGAAAAAAAAGAAATAGAAGCAAAACTCGAGGTGATAAAAAGCCCCCACAAAATATAAACTAAATTAAAAAAAAATACCTAAAGACAGAATCTAGGGGAACTTTTTTGCTGTCACCTAGACCACTTGCAAAGGGTTCACATGCCAATCTAATAATAAAGCTGTCATAGGGGGTGATGTGATTTTAGCTTTCGAGCTGAAGGTTGCTATGGGAGGCTGTTCCCAGCAGTAATGCTGCACAGCATTTGTAAAAAGGCCTTCCCAGCATCAGACACTGAGTTTTAAGTAGGAAAAAATGCACTACTATTGCGTTATTAAAAGTCCTGTAAAAAGTAATAGTGGTAGGAAAAGAGGGAGAATAAAAATACCAAAAAAACCCAAAACAAAACAAAAAAAACAAACAAAACCAATAAAACAACAACAACAACAAAAAAGAAATTAAAAATGGGGGTGTAATTCAAATGCCTGTAGAAATGTGGATGCACAGAATTCCCCTTCCCAAACCTAAAGAAGCAGGAAAACCTCAGTTTTTCTAATCAGTGCACACCAGCTGAGCTTGGCTTGCTGCATTCCCCAACACCAGGTTTGCTGGGATGTGGGAGAAGTTAAAGACAGTCAGAGGATCTCAGGTGCTGCACAAAGAAATATATTTTATACATATATATATACATATTATATATAAATTTATATATATATATAAAAATTCATTTATATATATATATATATATGAATTTGTGCAAAGAATGAAATATATCCCTAGGTATTTATAGACCCAGAGAGCTTTGTAAAGCTGGTCAAGTACAAATGACTCTCTTAAAACTAACAAGTAAACACAGATGATACTTTCTTTTGCAAACTGCAAGATTTAGGAGAGTGTTACAACCTGCAGGATTTACAGAGGAGCACAAGAAGGAGGATTTAACACAAGGACAGAGCCTTGGAGCAGCAGGAGGAGGAGATGCTGTTGCTTTTTGCCTATACACAGTGTACTGNAAAGGGGGGAAAAAAAAGAAATAGAAGCAAAACTCGAGGTGATAAAAAGCCCCCACAAAATATAAACTAAATTAAAAAAAAATACCTAAAGACAGAATCTAGGGGAACTTTTTTGCTGTCACCTAGACCACTTGCAAAGGGTTCACATGCCAATCTAATAATAAAGCTGTCATAGGGGGTGATGTGATTTTAGCTTTCGAGCTGAAGGTTGCTATGGGAGGCTGTTCCCAGCAGTAATGCTGCACAGCATTTGTAAAAAGGCCTTCCCAGCATCAGACACTGAGTTTTAAGTAGGAAAAAATGCACTACTATTGCGTTATTAAAAGTCCTGTAAAAAGTAATAGTGGTAGGAAAAGAGGGAGAATAAAAATACCAAAAAAACCCAAAACAAAACAAAAAAAACAAACAAAACCAATAAAACAACAACAACAACAAAAAAGAAATTAAAAATGGGGGTGTAATTCAAATGCCTGTAGAAATGTGGATGCACAGAATTCCCCTTCCCAAACCTAAAGAAGCAGGAAAACCTCAGTTTTTCTAATCAGTGCACACCAGCTGAGCTTGGCTTGCTGCATTCCCCAACACCAGGTTTGCTGGGATGTGGGAGAAGTTAAAGACAGTCAGAGGATCTCAGGTGCTGCACAAAGAAATATATTTTATACATATATATATACATATTATATATAAATTTATATATATATATAAAAATTCATTTATATATATATATATATATGAATTTGTGCAAAGAATGAAATATATCCCTAGGTATTTATAGACCCAGAGAGCTTTGTAAAGCTGGTCAAGTACAAATGACTCTCTTAAAACTAACAAGTAAACACAGATGATACTTTCTTTTGCAAACTGCAAGATTTAGGAGAGTGTTACAACCTGCAGGATTTACAGAGGAGCACAAGAAGGAGGATTTAACACAAGGACAGAGCCTTGGAGCAGCAGGAGGAGGAGATGCTGTTGCTTTTTGCCTTTACACAGTGTACTGAAGACCAAGGAATCCTGATTTATCAAGGGCTTTTAATTCATGTTGCCAACACCACCAGCCATTAAGTGCCTTAAATCTTTGCAGGTTAAGTAGAGTAGATGAGATGTTCATCTGGGATGAAGATCTACAGAGTGAAAACATCACAATTCTGTGGACATGGGCCTGAATGACATCAATGTCAAGACAAAATTGTATAACAGAGGGGCTGTGCTGGACCTTGTTCTCACCAGGACAGAAGGGCTGGCGGGGAATGTGAAGCTCAAGCTGCTGTGACCATGAAATGGTGGAGTTCAGGATCCTTAGGGCAGCCAGCAGAGCACACAATGAGCTCATTACCACGGAATTCAAGAGACCAGGCTTTGGCCTCCTCAGGGATCTGCTTGGTAGAGCCATGGGATGAAGCTTTGGGGGGAAGAGAGGCCCAAGGAAGTCGTTGGTTGATATTTGAGGATCATCTCCTCCAAGGTAAAGAGTGATGCATCCCAACAAAGATGAAGTCAGGAAAAAATGCCAAGAGGCTTGTGAGGATGCACAAGAAGTTCCTGGACAAACTCAAACACAAAAAGGAAGCCCACAGAAGGTGGAAGCAGCCTGGGAGAAGTACACAAAGATTGTCTGAGCAGGCAGGGATCAAGTGAAAAAAGCTAAAGCTGTGATAGAATTAAATCTATCAAATCAGGGACATCAAGGACAACAAGAAAAACTCCCATAGGTATGTTTGTGATAAAAGGAAGACTAAAGATAATGTGGGCCCTCTCCAGAAGGAAACAGGAGACCTGGTTACTTGGGACACAGAGAAGGCTGAGGTACTCAGCAACTTCTTGCCTCAAGTCTTCACTGGCAAATGCTGCAGTGACTCTGCTGAGATGCTCCTTCTTCATCAACATCAAGAGCCAGGAGTCAAGAAATCCTGTAGACAGGTTCACAACCATGGATTTCTGTGATGTCAATGTTTTCAGACCCAATTTAAATTGTGATAGAAGTTACACACAGATGAAATTTTGAGACTAAAGAAGAAAAAACTATTTGAGTCTGATGTTCAGATAAGCAACTGAGAAGCTGCAGAAGAGATTTCCAAAACACGGATCCAGCCTGGCCCTGAGAAGCATTTCACAAATTCTGTGTCTGAGACAAAATCCCAACATGAACTGGGGAATCTTCTGCCAACACAAGTTTTGCCAGACCATATAAAAAACCCAAAGAGAACTCTTTATCAGTAAGTCAGTCTTTGTTTGAGTGCCCAAACTCCAAACCAACAACAATCCCGAGCCCAAAGGCAAAGCAAGAAACAAGGCAAAGATGCACCAGCTACAGTGGCAGCACCAGGAACACACCATTTAATTAAACTTATCATATTAATTTAACTATTTTGCTAAAAACAGACTAAATTCTTGCAAAAGGCCTCCCCATCAACCCAAGGCTTCAGAGCCCAGCCAGCCCATCACCATCCACCCACCCACCCTTCACATCTCCAGCACTTCTCCTTTCCCAGCACTCTGTTAATAAACTCAGGGATGTCCTTCCCGGTGTCTCAATGCCTTGTCAGCAGAAATTCAAATCAATCCAGCCCTGGAAGCAGCTGCAGCAAATAACTCAATCACGTTCATCATTTTAACTTATCCTATTTATGAATCAGGTCAAGCTTGAAATCTCCATTTACATTATCAGCCTTGGTGATATCAAGAGAATCATGCAGAGGACTGATCAAAGGTTCCTCATAGCTTTGGAGCACAGGAATTACCATACAATACCACTTTATCTGCTCCAATGTCCTTTTTAGACTATCAAGAATATTTTCTTCCCTGGAATTAGGACAAGGAACAACACATTGAACAAGAAAGTGCCACCAATACAAAATCTAAGAGGAACAGGGCAGCAGGAATTGAGAAAACATCTCCAAAAAACCACGAAGATCATCAGGATTTAAAACAGAACAGGCTTTGAGTAACCTGGTCTGGTGGAAGGTATCTCTGCTTGTGGCAGGGGGTTGGAATTTTAAGGTCTTTAAAGTCCCTTCCAAACCAAACCATTTCAGGATCCTACAATGTGCTGAAAATCTCTGAGAGAAACAGATATTCAAGGTGCCTTGAATTACTTTTATTTCACTTAGGCCAGATGGAAGAACATTTATGCCTTTTCAGATTGATACTGAAAATCACCTGAAATGGTTCTCTGAACAGCCTTCATTTCTCCCAGCCCTGCTTTGATGGGAAGGTGAACCCTGGAGCTCCCAAAATGCAGAAATATTCTGCTCATGCTCTTACAACCCTTTCTCTGTTGTCCCTCCAGCAGCTACAGCACCTACACAGCATCACCAGGTCACAACTGGTGCAGATCTGATGACAACAACCAAAAAATAAGAAAGAAGAAAAAGCAGTTCTTGTCTAGCCAAAGATCTTTCACTCTGCTGTTCACCTCCTCCACCTCGCTGTTTTTCTTCCTACAACAGATGAAATGTAACATCATTTTGCTATTTTTGGAAATAGATGTTTTAGCCACAGTGGGGGCAAAGGGAAATAAATTGTATCCTGATTTTAGGATTATTGAAGAGAGGGGGAGAAATGGAAGGATGGAAGATAATAAAAGTCTTATGTGGGGGGAAAAAATCTAGAAATATTTTAATTGAAGAGCTTCACTTGTGATGCCAGCTATTAAGAATGTAGATATAATTCTTTATTTATCTCATATGCAGCAACAGAACTACACACACACAAAGAAAAATCACATGGGACATAATCCAACAACAATCTCCCCCATTAACTCGAGAACAATGTTCTATTGAATATTTCAAGCATGATTACACTGTAACAAAGTGGCACCAAGCCACAAAGTCCTGTAAATTATTCCCTCTCAATACTTCCCTTCCTCACAAAGATGCCAGGAGGCTGGGAAAAAAAAAACAGTGCTCCCAAATCAAAGAGAAAGGCACCAAAGAAACAAGGAGGATCCTCCAAGCGACTGTATCTGTCCCAAAGTGGAAAGGTGACCTTAGTGGTTGGTGTTGCAACTTCTAGGGTTGGGAATTATTGATCCAGTGTGATGCTTTCTGCAAAGGAATTAAATACAGAGGGTTTAAACTGGTGGTAACCTGCTCCAAGTCATAACTTGAAACGCAGTTAATGCTGCTGGCTCGAGTTTAGAGCTACCAATGGAAGAAAATTTTCACCTTAGTTTCTCTAATGTGGAAAAAACCATCACAAATAGCAGAGGTGAAAGATCCAAACAGCTCTGTGGGGGATGCACAAGCTCAGAGGGACTCCAGGTTCCCCCACACTCATGACAGGTGAGCTTTGACTGGGAATCTCAACCATCTTTTCTCCATCCATGACTTCAGTTTAGGAGGAAGCAAACACAAGCAGAATCCAAGTATTGCCAAGTCCAGGCAGCAAAACTGTAACACAGCCCATTAAAAGGTGAAAGATCCAAACAGCTCTGTGGGGGATGCACAAGCTCAGAGGGACTCCAGGTTCCCCCACACTCATGACAGGTGAGCTTTGACTGGGAATCTCAACCATCTTTTCTCCATCCACGACTTCAGTTTTAGAGGAAGGACACATGAGCAGAATCCCAAATATTGCCAAGTCCAGGCAGCAAAGCTGTAACACAGCTCATTAAATACCTTGTCAAAGATTTTCTGATCTTTCAAAGCACAGGGGCCTGCAAGAAGAGGCTTGCAGAGGTATGAACAGCAGCCAGAGTGCTGAGTAAGCACATCTGAGAGCGGTAAACACTAACAGGAATTCAATTTAAATTCCCTGAACGTGTCAGAGAAGAGGGAAGGGAGGAAAAGTCATTCCACAGTCAAGCTCACCCAAGTGCTGTACCCAGGAATCCAGTCTGGCTTCTTTACAGGCAAGGAAGAGAGACTGGAGCCTCCCCAAAGGAGCTTCGCTGACCATGAAGGGAGTCACAGCCCTCCAGAAACTTCTTCAAGTCCTTGGGGACTGGTGTCATCACTACCTGAGCCTGACCACAGAATCAAAACACATTTAGGATGAGCAACCTGTTCTACTGGAAGGTGACCCTGCCCACGGTAAAGGGCTTGGAACTGGATGGTCTTTAAGGTCCCTTCCAACCCAAACCATTCTGTGATTCTGTGATCATGGGGGACACCAACTGATGAGCAAAGGAGAGGACAAGACGTCAAGACCCTCACAGCAGCTCATGGTCCCCAAAATGCCAACTCACTGCCTTCTTGAGGATGCAAGTTGATATTTTTCCCCTGATGTGAAGCATTCAGAAAATGTACCTCAGTTATCTACTGGATGGCACCACTGGCACCTCAAAAAGAAACTTTGCCCAAGGCTAATATTTTCAGGCAAGCAATGGGATGCATAGGAAAGAAGACAGAGTAATATCAAGATCATTGTAAGGTAAAATATAATTATTAGAGGTTCTTACAACATAAAATTCACCACTCAGAGCATAGTGAGGTCCTGGCACAGGTTGCCCAGAGAAGCTGTGGCTGCCCCATCCCTGGAAGTGTTCAAGGCCAGGTTGGATGGAGTTTGAAGAAACCTGGTCTAGTGCAAGGTTTCTCTTCCCATATCAGGGCAGCTGAAACTCGATGGTCTTTAGGTTCCTTCCAACTCAAACTATTCTACAATTTTATGAAAATTATAAGGTAAAATTTGTGGTGCAGTGTCATTTAGATCATAATCCTTTTAACAGAGAAGTAGCTCACAAAGAGGTGAGATGAGCACCAGAAATGCTCCTTGCCCCTTGGGGACTGGGAAGAAGGAAGGAGACACACTGAAGGAGTGAGTTTGATTTGGAAAGCAAATGGACATCAATACAATAGAAATGAACTCTGTAGGGAACAGTTTAGAGACATGTGGAATCTCTCTGCTTCCTACCACATACAAGGAAATGTCCCTAAAAAAAAAAAGTAAGGAAATAATAAATAAGTGATTTTTTTTGAGTAATTGACCTGTAGCACAGGTTTTGGGTCCAAGGACTCCATCCTCCAAAGGCACAGGGAAATACTTAACAAGACCTGCCAAAGTTGTCATAACTAAGTTATAACACAAAACGCTGAAGCCAGACTTAATGATTAACCATCAGGAGAAATCCAGGGAGAAATCACCACCACATTTGCAGATCAGGACATTGCTTTCTCTTTTTTTTTTTTTTTTTTTGAGCCTGTTATTACTGGTGACCATCCAAAAGAGAGATTCTTGAGCTAAATGAACCCTGTGTCTCTCTAGGCAATTCCTAGACTACTTATAATTAAAGGCACCATTAAGCCTTCAGAGAACCAGATGCCAATCCATGTCAAAAGTTACACAGCTGAGCAGGGTCTAATTATGCTGCATTCAAGAGATACACCACAGCCCCAACAGATGTCATTTTATAGGGAGCTTTTTCCATATCTTACAATCTTAAGCTCCTTTGAGATGTTTTTGCTTGCATTTTCCCTTGTTTAGAAAAGAAAAAGACCATTCCCAGCTATTTGCCTGCAAGCCTAAGGTGGGATTAAGTGGCAAATAGAAGAAAAAGACAATCTAATCACTGAGGAGGAGGGGAAGCCAATTAAAAAAAACCGAAAAAATTACATGAAGAAACAATCCCTTCCCATTTTGCACTTTTTTTGGAATAAGGTGATATTTTGGGCTCCCTCTTAGCATGTTTTTTCAGGGTCTGTACAGCCAAGTGACTGCACATTCTTGTGAACTGGTAAATGCTACAAGCCCAGTTTGCCCATTCCTGAAAAAAACCCTTCTTTTATAAACAATGTAAAACAGTGATTAAATGCCACCTGGTCCAGGTGGCAGAACACTCTAAAATATCTTTAGGATTAAGACTCTGATCAAGTTTTCTCCTCTGCATTTAAATGGGAGAGTCCAAACCACAGATCAGATTCTGAATCAGCCATCATATAAGATCCTAAAAATATTATCATCTAAACACAAGAAGGTCAAAAAATAAATTCTTAACTGCCTTCTCAACGTAACGCAGCAAGCAAGTCTATTCTTGAGCACACACCAAGGCCAGCGAGTTGGGGAAAAGACAGATGGGAGAATATGTAGGAGAATATGTTCTCTCAATACTTCCACAAATAGGCTACCAAAAGTCAAGGAAGATGCTGTGTCACAAGGGATGCAGAAGTCACAGGAGATGCATTTCATGCCATTCCTCACCAGGAGTTTTGAACAGATAGAGAAGTCTTTACTACTTGTTCCCATGGCACTGCTTCCAGACACTCATCCGAGAGTTCTCCTGTGTTTTCAAACAAAATGGCCTCACGGTCATGGAGTGACAAGATGCCACTTTGTCAGCCTTTCCCAGCAACATGGTGATGATCACCACAAAGAATTGCAGTGACACAAGAACCAGCAATGGTCTACATTGGCTTTGCCATTTATTAGTCCCATCCTTCTGTCCTTTCAGCTGCTCTTGTAAGTTGAATCTGTTGGGCAGCTGAATCAAATTGGAGAAAAAAGAAAATTACCTCCCCAAAATCCGAAACCATAAATATCAGCCTGGAAGCTGAGGGAAATAGTAAGGATAGGAACACTTTTCCAGAGAAGACAGGCTGGGAGAGATGGGGCTGTTCAGCCTGGAGAAAAGAAGGCTCCAGGGAGACCTTAGAGACCCTTCTAGTGCCTAAAGAGTCTCCACGAGAGTTGGAGAGGGGTTTGGGGACAAGGGCCTGGAATGACAGGGGGAATGCCTTAAACTCCAGGAGGGTGGGTTTAGATGAGATATTAGGAAGAAATTCTTTACCATAAGGGTGGGGAGGACCTGGCACAGGCTGCCCGTTCCCTGGAAGTGACCAAGGCCACGGTGGATGGATCTCTGAGCAATCTGGTCTGGTGGAAGGTGTCCCTGTCCATAGCAGGCAGTTGGAACTGGATAATCTTTAAGGTCCTTTCCAACCCAAACCATTCCATAATTCTGTGATGCATCAACTTGGGTTTCTCACATAGACATGGTTTGACAAGCACCACAGTATCAGGGTTTGCAGCCCATAAATCCCTTGGGAGAAGCAGATGTCCCACAACCAGAGGCCTGGAGACTGTGTTCTTGCTCCCCAAATATCCACTGCCCCACCAGCAGATGACATAGTTTGTTCCCACCATAAACCTGTTGTGTCAAACAAATGCATCCACATCACTCTCCCATTGTTCAAGAAATTGGGACCATAATTAAGTAGAGCAAGGGACTATCTGAAAGGTGCACTTCAGATAAAACAATTACCTGATTTTAATCACTTTACTCCAAAAACTAGATCTATGTAATTCACTGAATGAATTTGCTTTCCTATTTTAAAGACTTTCACAGTCTAAAACGGGGTCTTGTTTGCAGTCAAGTCAGAGCAGAATTGATGAATGCCAACACAGCTGGATCTCAACAGCCCTTCCACTAAACTGCAGGGTAAAAATGAAGGGAGTGCCAGAGATTGCTAAGAAAAAAATGCAGCAACACACCTGTAGGTTTCCAATCAAAAGTCATCTCATGGAGAGGGAAACAATTCCAGGTGCAGAGGAAGCAATGCAAAAGCAGAGTTTGCAATAGTGCAGCTTGAAACCGTCCCAGCTGCTTTTATTGCAATGACCCTAATTGGCATTTGCAGATGTGAGACAGGAAAATCAGCTGACAGGAGCAGCTTTGCTTACACCCCTAGAAAATGTAGGTTGAAGAAGACACTGAGCTCTATACAAGGCACCCAGTGATAAATAAATAAAATTAAAAATCCATTCTTGTTTCTTTTCCACATATTGAGCTGGTTAAAGTAGTCCATATTCTCCAGTTGCTACCAGTGACATTTATTTATCACCACCCTCAATTCTGAAAGCAAACTCCAAGTGATAATGCACAATCCTCCTGCAAAGGCAAACTGAGATGGATGGAGGATGAGAGGTATCATTTCAGACAGTTTATATTGCTCACAGTATCAAGAACTGCACTCAGGCTGCAGGAAAGGTCATTGGTAAATGGAGGGCAGTGGAAGATAACAGAAAAGTTTACAAACAACAAAAAAAGGAGTTAATTTGGGCATTCAGGGAAAAGTGCAACCAGAGAGCAAGTTTGGGTTTGTTAGAGCCTTCCTCACCTCAGACATGAGCACACTCATGTTCAGAGGCCCTGAACAGCTTCTGATGGAGAAGACAAGCTTTGCATCAGTGCCACCAACAGGAGCACCCACGGGGGTGGGAAACTCTTCCTTGGCAAAGTTCTACATACCAACAGAACAGAACAGTTTGGAGTTCTCTCCTGTCTCTTCTGGCTCCTTCCTGTCAGTGCAGAAGGCTCAGGAGCCAGCATTTCCCTCTAGCAAAGTGCAAAGGTTCGCTGCCCTGAGCTGGCTGCACTTCAGCTCTCAGCCTTTTTGTGAACACTACAGGAGATAAGCAATGAGATACAGGAGATAAAGAGTTCACTTTTTCCCTCCTGAACACCATCAGCCAATGAAAACATGGGTTCCCAAGTAGAGTAGAAACTCTTTGTGTGGTTTTGTTGAAACCATGATGGATGGAGGTCTGCATTGCAAATAGCCTGGTCTAGAGGAAGGTCCGCTGCCCATGGCAGGGGATTGGAAGGAGATGGTCTCTAAGGTCCCTTCCAACCCAGACCATTCTGTGATTCTCTGCTTTTATGTCATCAGCAGACAACTGACACACGACAGTGACTTCAGCAGGTCCTCCATGGTCCAAACTCCAGATGGGAGTTAAAGGAGAAAACATTCTCTCTTGTGAGGAGAGACTGCAGGAGCTGAGCCTGATTAGTCTGGAGAAGACAGAGAAGGGATCTCACCAATGCATATAAATATGTCAAAAAGGTGCCAGAGGATGGTGCCAGATTATTTTCAGTGGTGCCCAGTGACAGGACAAGGAGTAATGGCCATAAAACGCACGAAGTTGCACCTTTACATGAGGAAGAACTTCTTTCCATGAGAGTGGCAAAGCACCAGAATAGCTGCCCAGGGAAGTGGTAGAGTCTCCCTCTCTGGAGACATTCCAAACCCACCTGGACATGTTCCTGTGCCACTTTCTCTAGGTGACCCTGCCTTGGTAAGGGGTTGGACTGGACGATCTCCAGAGGCCCCTTCCAACACTAAATATTCTGTGATTCTGTGAGAATATGAAGATCAATCCAACAGGACAGGTTGAATCTTACCCTACTTTCCTTCCTAACTTTGGACTATTCATACCAAAACAATTGAGGATCTCTAAAACACAGGTATCCACCCTGACCTCAGAGAGGGGCTACTTTTCATAATTGGATTCCTTGACATTATCATTTCTTCTTCTGACATGAGTATTCTAGACCTGGACACATACTAACTGATTATTTGGATGTAAAAAAAAAATAGATAATCAGTGAATTTGCCTGTGTTTTCCTTGAGGACATTGAGATATTAGGTCCTTACGTGCTTCATGAACACATATATTGATGGTTGGGTAGAGGAGAAAATCAGTGAACTGAACTCTTTTCTCTGATGTGATTAATTCAACCAACCCATTGCAGTGGAAGAGGCAGAGACACCAATAACAGAAAGCCTCAAAGGAAGTAAAATGTTTCAAACTATAAAAAAAAATGAAAAATAAAAAAAATACATTTCTGAAACCAACCTAATGGTGCTCATCTGCTCTCACTTTCAGACCTGTGCTCCAAACATTGCATTTGTATTTCATTTTCTGGTTCGCCAAGTAGAAATATAACCCATTCCTTGGGCTTCCAGCTTTCTTTATGCACTTGGTTAGGACAGAGCTGAACACTCAAACCTGTCATTGAAGGGTTCAAGTGCTCCTAACTCTGGTTTGCACTCCATGAAGGTTTTGTACTCCACATCACAGTCACTGAGTCACAGAATTGTGAAGAGTGGAAAAGACCTCCAAGATTATTGAGCCCAATCATTAACCCAACACGACCATCATGTTCACCACATAAACATGTCCTCAAGTGCCTTATCCACATGGTTTTTTGAACACTCCCAGGAATGGTGACTCCACCACTTCCCTGGGCAGCCTGTTCCAATGCTTGACAACCCTTCTAGTGAAAAAAAAAAATTCCCTAAGATCCAACCTAAACCTCCCCTGGTACAACTTGAGGCCATTTCCTCTCATCCTGTCACTTGTTACCTGGGAGAAAAGACTGACACCTGCCTCCCTACAACCTCCTTTCAGGGAGTTGTACAGAGTGATAAGGTCTTCCCTGAGCCTCCTTTTCTTCAGGAGGGAAAATATTGCCCAGAAGAAACCACCTTCCACTCCCCCACTCCAACCAAGGCCCCACCATGTCCCAGGAGCTGGAACTCAGCCTCTCCAGCTGGGAGTGCAGGAAGTTACACTGAACCCAAGAGAAAGCACAAGATGCCTCACAGAGTTAAAACTACATCTCATCTACCCAAAATCTGAGTGGTTTTTAAATTATTTGTGGTAGGGTTTTATTTGGAATGAATCAGACTCTGGATTTGGCTCAGTACATCAATGCCAAAATGCTGGACAGGGCTGAAACCCATTAATACATTTAAAAGAGAGTGGAACCCTTTTCTTTATTGGCATAAAATGATGCAAAAAGGCACCTTTGGGCTGCAGTTCTGTGATGCATTGGCTCTGACAAGGGAGGTAACTCCAGACCTGCCCACAGTGCTCCCTCCCACTCCACCCCACTCCAGGGCTGGCTCCCCACTCTCCTGCAAATACAGCAGCCAGCAGCTCATGCTGTAAATCAGATCAATGAAACATTCAGTTAAAAATAACAGCCCAACCCTCCTCCATTGCAGGAGAGCCTTTAGTATTACAAATGATGAAAGCACGTTTCTAAAAAAAGCAAGCTGAGTTGAGAGTGATTTCTGAGAAGGTGACAAAAAAACCCCACCAGCTCCAAGCCCAGCCTAGAGAATAAGGGATGGGCTGATCCAAGCATTGCTGGCTCTCCAGAATAACCCTGATAATGGGAAAACGGGTCTCAGGACCCATAGTTAGTGGCTACTTAGATGAAAGGTAGTGCCTGGCTCCCGTCCTGGTGGTTGTATTTCAGAGGACACCACCACTCTCTATTGTGAGCCAGTCCTTGGGCATCTCCTGACCCAGTGGGCTGTGTTATTCCTGCCTCGTGCCTGGGAGACAGGGGGGAAATGTAGGGATGCAGCTTCCAGGGTCAAGAAACACCATTCCTGTGGTGAGCACAAACACTTGGCCTGTGGTGCTTACTGAAAGTGTGAGAGAAAAGAGAAGCAACATCCCTGAGGTTTCTTACTACTAATTTTATGATTGCTGCTGGGAAAAAAGAAATGTGTGAGTTGGGTTTTTTTCCCTCTTTTCACGTCATCTAAGCTCACAGTAAACAAATATAGAATCATAGAATGGATTGGATTGGAAAAGCCCTCTGAGGTCATCAAGTCCAACCCTTGGGCCAACTCCAGTCCCTTTACCACATCATGGCACTCAGTGCCACGGCCAAGCTCACTTGAAAAATCTCCAAGGATGGGGAATCCACCCCCTCTCTGGGCAGCCCATTCCAATGCCTGAGCACTCTCTCTGCAAAGAAGTTTTTTCTGCTCTCCAACTTATATTTCCCCTGGCAGAGCTTGAACCCCCCGTGCCCCCTTGTCCTATTGCTGAGTGCCTGGGAGAAGAGACCAACCCCCACCTGGCCACAACTTCCCTTCAGGCACTTCCAGACAGTGCTGAGGTCACCTCTCAGCCTCCTCTTCTCCAGCACAAACACCCCCAGCTCCCTCAGCCTCTCCCCACAGCACTTGTGCTCCACTCCCTTCACCAGCCTCGTTGCTCTTCTCTGGCCCCGCTCCAGCCCCTCAATCTCTTTCCTGAACTGAGGGGCCCAGAACTGAACACAACACTCAAGGTGTGGCCTCCCCAAGGCAGAGTCCAGGGGAAGGCTCACTGCCCTGGGCCTGCTGGCCACGCTATCTTGGATCCAGGCCAGGATGCCATTGGCCTTCTTGGCCACCTGGGCACACTCTTGGCTCCTCTTGAGCTTCCTGTCCCTCAGTCCCCCCAGGTCCCTTTCTGCCTGGCTGCTCTCCAGCCACTCTGTGCCCAGCCTGGAGCGCTGCAGGGCTTGGGGTGGCCAAAGAGCAGGACCTGCACTTGGCCTTGTTGAACTTCATTCCATTGGAATCAGCCCATCTCTCCAGTCTATCCAGATCCCTCTGCAGAGCCCCTCATCCTGCAATCCAGTTGGATGTCCCTCTGATGGATGTCTCCCTCCTTGCATTTCCAGCACTGGGATTCTACATAGTGATTGTGGCTTTTAGTGCCTTTTACAAACATCTAATTCACTCTGTATTAATCCCTCAGAGCAGCTACTCCTTCGTTTTACCCTTGGAGACACCAAGCTAAAATATTCATGGGCTTGAACACAAAACCTTAAAGCTCTGGGCAGTTGTTCAGGACAGAGGATGTGCTGTTCCACAGTTCTCTGATATAGTACAGCTCTGTAACACCACCCTGGAAATAAAAGTACAGACTGAGCTTCTAAAGATGCCTTTCTACCCTAAGTGGATTCAAGTCTAATGACAAACTCTTCTTGCTTATTTCTCACTTTTCTTCATTCTTCTTTTTTGGGGGAATGGGGCTGACAGGGGCTGTTCTTGCTCAAGCTCAATATTAAATAAAAGGGACCCAAAAATATATGGAAAATGCACTCTTAAGTCATGGCACAAGGCATATTTCAAATAAATGCAGCTGAAATCCTCCAAACTATCAAAAAGCTATTTCAATAAGGGGTTTCACTTACTTGACACATTCAAGACATTTACACAACTTCTAAAAACTCTGAATCTCTGCCAAGTATTTTAACTCAATTGAATGGATAAACTCTCCAGCACAGCAAGGTGACAACAATCCCATGGTCCACATCTCCAGGCTTCCCAAGCTCCAGAGGGCTTTCCAAAGCTGTCTGTGTGGGATATCAAATTCCCTCAGGACCTACTGCCCTGACACAGCCTTTCTATGATGCTGATCATCATCTCCTCACTTTCTTTCACTTTCCAATAAATATAAAGTTATCCAAGACAAGAACCAACCTCTTGTCTTGTGCTTGCCCCTCTTCCAGCTCACACCACCTGCATCCTACAGAAATGCTTAAGCTCAGTCATTACCAGGGGGACCTTCAACAGCAGGACATGTATTTTTGTGGCTCTACTCCTTGTTTACATGCAAGGAAGAGGTTTCTTATGGGACATTCAAGCTCAGTCCCTTCTCCCTCATTCCCATTCCACACACTTCCATCACTCTATGGCTTCAGCTGGATGGAGATGTGATCCTTAGGGACACAGTTCAGTGATAGACCTGCCAGTGCTGGGTTAATGATTGGACTTGATGATCTTAGAGGTCTTTTCCAACCTTAGGGATACCATGGTTCAGGTCACCATAATGGACACACTCATTTTAGGGAGAGCTTTCAGACGGTCTCTCAGCTGACTCTTCCAGATATCCCCAGAAATCTTTAGCATTAAAGGAGCAAACCATGGAGATGTGCATTAGCCCATGTGTTTATTCCACAGCTCAGCCACAACAAATCACAAACACGGAACAGGACCCAATACACCAAATTTTATTTGCCCTTTAATTATGACAGAGCCAAAGCAAGGCTGTTCCAGTCCATAAATACTCCTGACTCAAGCCAGAAGGTGCAGATTAAATAAGTTCAGACTTCAAACCTTGAACAACAGCATCAAATCGCCCCAGTTGTTCCACCTTAAATAGACAGGAGGGAGGTGTTGACACTGAAGTGGTGCTTTGCATTTCAGGCAATCTGCGTTCAACTGCCAGGCTTGAATAAGCTCTGGAATGCAGCAGTGTGTACCTAGGAGAATTAAAGACAAGCCACAGTCCTCTCACCTGCATCCAAAGCATCCCAGAGCTGCAAAATGCACAGGAAAGACCCTGTTGAATGGGATGAATGGGATGTTACTATGCTTCAATATAGCACAGCAAGGAATGGACTTGCTTCGTGTTAACTCTTGACGTTCAAGTAGATTAAATTCAAACACAAAATAAAATCACAAACCCAAAAAGATACAATTATAATCAAGGTGGCAAGAAACTGGCACTGTGTGTGGGAGTTACCCTGAACCAGTTCACAGCACTGATGAAGGCATTTCTTTGCACCAGTCTGCTGCAGTGGGCTGATAAAACAGCAGCACCGGATACAGAAATCCCTGCAAAGTGGCTTTTTATTTTGAGGCAAAACCAGAAAGAACTACACGCTGCATTAAATATTTTTTTCTTTGTCCCCTCCTCAACCGCCTGCAAGATCAATTCAAGTGCTTTGCCCTAAAACAGGCAAAGAGGGGCATGTTCCAAAACTAACTAAATAAATAAATAACAAAGCCACTGCGATGCCTAAAGAAAACAAACGTAACGACTTAAAGATTCCCACAGTGAAAGAGAAGGAAATGTGGAAGGTTTAATCACACACTTACAAGGCAGCAAAATAGATTTCTCAAGTCTTAATATCTCTTGTGAAATTTTAAGTGCCCAGACACAAATCTCAGTAACATGCTGCAGCAAGCTGAGCCCTCACACAGGGAGATGTGTGAGTCCCTCCCTTGCACTCACACACACACATTTGCTGTTTCCATCACTTTTCTTTTTGCAAAGAGATCAAAATGAAACTATGAGCCATTGTGCCTGGCTCAACACAGTCTCTTGTGAAGGTCTTGCTGTCCTGCAGCTCTGACACCTCTCTGTCCAGCTACACTGACTGCCCTGCACACTGACCAGGAATGGGACTCTTGGCCCCAGCCTCAGCATGGAGGGACAACACTGAGCTCAACTGGTCCCCCAGTTACCAACTGGAATAACTGAGAAAAAGGCAGAGAGATCATCCCACTAGGAAAACACAAGACCCACTTTCTTCTCCCTGAGACTTCCCTTTGTTAAGTCTTCACAGGGCAAGGGGGGAACTGTTACCATCAAAACCCCTTATTTTAGTTTCAAAGGAAGAAACTGTTTACAGTGAGGCTGGTGAATCCCTGGACCAGGTTGCCAAAGAGAGATGGTAGATGCTCCATCCCTGGAGATATTTAAGGTCAGGTTGGATGTAGCTTTGAGCAACCTGATCTAATGGGAGGTGACCCTTCCCACGGCAGGGGGTTGGACTAAATGACCCTTAAAGGTCCCTTCCAACCCAAACCATTGTCTGATTCTATGATCCCACCTGGCCCCAAAGGCTTGGTGTGTCTCAGTGGTGTAGCAGGTCACTGACCACTTCCCTTTGGATTGTGGGGGCTTCATTTGGCTCCCCATCCCTGACTTCTGCCTAGAGGGGCTGGGTACCACAAGAACAAGTTGGTCTTACTATTAAATACTGAGGCAAAGCAGGCATTAAGTACCTCAGCCTTCTCCTCATCCTTTGTCACTGTGTTATCCCCCACATCCAATAAAGGATGAAGATTCTCCTTCACCATCCTTTTTTTGCTGATGTATTTATAGAAACATCTTTTAGTGTCTTTTATGGCAGCACCCAGATTAAGTCCTAGTTGGGCTTTGGCCTCTCTAATTTTCTCCCTGTATATCTTCAAGACATCCTTGTAACCCTCCTGAGTTGCCTCCCCATCTTCCAAAGGTCATAAACTCTCTTTTTGTCCCTGAGTTCCAGCCAAAACTCTCTGTTCAGCGGGGCTGGTCTTCTTTATCCAGCCTTCCTGGACTCCTTTGCCGTTCTGGACTCTCTCCCAAGGGGCTCTCTCAATCAGTCTCCTGAACAGGACAAAGTCTGCCCTCTAGAAGTCCAAGTTAACAGTTCTGCAGCCACCTTTCCTTACTTGTCCAAGAGCTCTTACCCTTTTGTGATCACTGTGCCTAAGATGGCCTCTGACCACCTCATGCCCCACAAGTTCTTCCCTGTTCCCAAACAACAGGTCCAGTGGGCACCTTCCTTTGCTGGCTCCCCCACCAGCTGTGCTACGAAATTCTCTTCCACACACTCCAGGAACCTCATGGCTTGTTTCCTCTCTGCTGTGCTGTATTTTCAGCAGACATCTGGTAAATTGAAGTCCCCTACGAGAACAAGGGCCAGTGATCTCGAGGCTTCTTCCAGCTACGTACAGAACAGTTCATCCATCTCTTCCCCTTGGTTCAGTGCTCTGTAACAGGGTATCTGTCTCGCTGGCCTTTCTCTTGATTCTGATTCATAAACACTCAACCCTTTTGTCCCCATCATCAAGCTCCAGATGGCCAAAATGCTCCCTAACACAGAGGGTAACCCCACCACCCCTCCTTCCTTGCCTGTCCCCTCTGAAGATACACCACTCCTGGTGCAGAGTCATCCCTTTATGTTTCTGTGAGTAGAAATATGTCATAGATTTCCAGCTGTGCAGTTGCTTCCAGCTCCTCCTGTTTATTGCCTTGTCTGTAGGCACTGGTGCAGATTCACTTTACCTGGGCTATGGATCCCACCATCTTCTGGGGGAAGAGACCCTAATTCCTACCTGACCACTCCCAGGTGTTTCCATGGTTTCTAACACATCCATAACCCTGGTGTCTTTGCTGCACAAGGATCTCCATCCTCCACCCCCACTGAGAACAAAGGACCTCTCTAGCACACCTTTGGCATCCCACCCTCAGGTTTATCTCCAGCAAGCCTGTTTTTATCCCTTTCCCCCTTCAAATCTAATTTAAGGCTTCTTCCATGAGCCCTGAGAACTCCTTTGCCAAGATCCTTTCCCCCTTTGGGGTCACCAGCAGACCTGATGTCATGCAAATCATCCATGATCAAACCCCCCAAAATTCTGCTGGTGACTCCAGGTTTGGAGCAAGGTATTGATCTTCTGGCTCTTCCTGGTTTTCCTCTCATCATTCCATGCATCTGGGAGGATAGAGGAGAATTATCATTTGTGCTCGATCCCTTAACCAGTCACCTCACACCAAAATACAGAAGAGACGATAGGAGAGAGAAATCCCTACCCTACACAATTGAAACAGCAGCAAAATATCTTGCAATAATAAAATAAATTAAAAAGAAAAAGAAAAAAAGAAAAAACAAACATCAAAAAAATGAAAACAAAAGCTAAGAGGTGAATAATTCATTTAGGCAATATGCAGTGCCCACACTGTACCTGCATTGTTTACATTGAAGGTTCATGGTTTAATCAGAACCGCCATAAAAAGAAAAGCCAGAGCCATAAGTACAACATTTATCTTGAGTAAATGAAATAGGTTTCTAGGGAAGGCATTTTCATTTAAAAAGAGGAAAAAAAAAATAGGCTGCAGTTTTTCGAGTGACCAGCAAGGGGAGTCAGTGCCTACGGCTTTGAGACAACCACGCATATGCAGTTTTGGGTGGAGAAAACTCAAATAAACAATTCTGAGGTAGTGACATCGATAAAACATTGAAGACTGGCAGAAGATACCAGAGGATGATGGACAGAGAGTGGAAAACCCACTAACCTGGAAAAGAGAGAGGGCTTGAAACACAGTAGAGTAGAAAAAAAAAGTCATGTTTTGCTTGGAAATTGAATTTTCTCTCCCTGCAAGATTTAATGGGGAACATGTTCTAGAGAGGGAAAAAGGCAAAGGACAAATGAAATTAAGTCAGGATGGAGCTTGGGATAAGACAATAAGGGTTCAATCCCAATGTATTTCTGAGTACAATAGTAACACGTTTGTTAGGAAAGACTTGGGCCAATTCCTCTGGTGGCCTCGAGGAGACACCAGGAGGGTACCAGATGTCTGGGGAAACACTTCAGAAGGTAAAGCCTTATCACTGAGCCCCAGCACTAGAAAACAAACAGGGGAAAAGAACACAAATAAAGATATATTTTCAAAATAATAGCTCAAATCCGCTTGCAAGGAGTGGGATTTAATAATATTACACAGCATTTAAAGAAAAAGTGCCAGCAGCAGGAACTCATTAAGCTCTGTATGGGGAACAGCAGCAGCAGCACTGCAGCATCCATGGCCATGCTGGGCTTGTCAGCAGAAACGGGGCCACCACGAGCTCTGGGACCACCACAGGCTCTGGGGCCATGGGGAGGTGCAGGAGAGGCTTATGTTCCTCTTCCCCGTTAATCTCATTAGCCTCTTATTTACTCTGTTGTTGCTGATTACTCAGAACGTTAATAGGCAGCCTTTATGCGTATTATTTACTGAATGTTACAAATCTCTTTAGCTGTGTATATGAAACGGGGCTGGGACACGCCGGTGCTCCCCCGGCTGTGGAAAATAGAGGTGGAGAAATAAAAAAAAAAATTATAACATCCTTTTTAAGGACTTGTTTCCAAGATAGGGTTTTTTTATTAAGTGGAAGATAACCAGTTGATTCAGATAAATAGATAAACCCCTTCCTTTTTTCCTAGTTCTAGAGTAACATTCTAAGAAGGAGGAACAGACACCAAACCAAAAATACCCAAGGAAAGACTTATTTCCTACCATTAAGCTGGAGTGCATGAAACAACCACTCTCACCACAATACAAATTACCATTAACAATATTCCAGGTGGGAAAAGCAGATGTAGTTTAAGAAAACTGTTTTGGCTCTTAAAGGACTCCATAAGTTTTACAGGCACAGCCTGTTACACCTTGAAAAATGGAACTATCACTGACCATCTGTTCCTAGAAGAGAACCCTCAGGAACACTCTGGCCAGAAAGCCCAACTCAAAGTCAACACACCACGAGCACAGGACATCCCAGAGCTTAAGGAACAGCCAAGTCAGGCAAAATCAGAAGTCAGAGGAAGAATTTGGATGGAGATCACCCAGTATTAATCTACTAAGACAAGGAAAACCATTGCAAAAACACGAAACACCATCCAGAGATGAACTGCAAGCACTGAGCCCACAACATTCCTCCACACCCACTCCAGGGGGTTGGGTCTACAACACTCAGCATCACCTCCAATGAGCTGAAAGGATATGGAGAAAACCAACCAAAACCAAAGAAAAAGAAAACCCAAAATGAGGTTTATCAAAGAAAGAAAAGAGCAAAAATTCTCTCACCCACAATTTTATTCCCTTGTGTTGTGGAGCCACTTGTCCAGCACTCGGCAGCAATAACCCAACAGACCCAAGGCCCAGCTCAGCAGTATTGTCTCTGTTCTGATAAAAGGGGGGAAAAAAAGAAAATCAGAAGTGAAAAGCACAGACAGGCTTTTATCTGCTCTGTTCCCTCCAGTCTGAAGCTCAGGGATTCCCAAGACTGAGGTTTAGTCTTTAGATTCAGCTGCCTTTGGGAGTTTTCACACCCTGTGAATTTGTTAAAGAAACATATACATATATTAGGCAAGCTTTGCTTTAGGCCTACACAATGTCTGTTGACAATGTAAGGCACACACAGAAAAAGAAAACAAAAGAACACCTCTTCCCTTTAATTTTAGGGTGCAGACATCAGGGGGTTACCCAGTGGAACACAACAAGTAACATTTATTTTCTGCAATTCGTGATTTCTCACTGTTGTCATTTCCCCCTGTTTAGTGATCTTGTATTTTATAGTCATTATTAGCCATTTAAAAGGATCTGTCAGCATTTTTTCCTACATTTCCTACAAAAAGAAGGCCTGTGGAACTAAAGGGATTGCTGAGACAGAATCACACAGCTGGGACAACCAAGTGGACCCAGCACTGGATTTCTGAACACTCCCAGGGATGGTGACTCCATCACTTCCCTGGGCAGCCTGTCCTAATTTTTGACCACCCTTTCCATGACTAAAAGTTTCTTATATCCAATCTAAACCTCCCCTGGTGCAATTTCAGGCTGTTTCTTCTCCTCAGGAACAGCATCCACAAGGATCCAATACCTCAGATAACTCTGAAAACTCTAATGACATAATAAACCCATTTCCCACACATACTTTCACAACTGATTTGGTTTTTCTGGTCCAAATTTGGAAACTAATGCTGCAGAAGGAATTTAAGATGCTTTTAATGTAGTTTATTATGCTTTAATAAAAAATAAAATAGAAAATGAGAGAAAGAATGGCTTAGACAACTCAGGTAGAGGCACTTTTATACTGTGTAAAGTAAGGAAATAAAAGTATTATTATAGACAATCATTCCTCAAAGAAAGTGTTTTAATCAAACTGCTGATATTTTTGGCTTCTTTTAAGCAGGAGGAGCATCATCACACAAGACTCAGCCTCCCAGACTAATCATCAAAGCTTTCTAATCCCTCTCCATGATGGGATGGTGGAGAAAGTCAAATTACATGGGATGACACCAGGGCTGGAGAGGGCAGAGAAAGATGCTGAAGGAGCTCCTGCCCTGAGCTTTCATACCCTGAGAAAAAACACCCAATTACCCTTTCCTCCTCTTTGATGAACACAATTCCAACACCCTCAAAAGGCAACAGTAGAAACTCCAACACATGGGTAAAAATAATCATTAAGAGCCTTTAAGTTACAGTACAGCACCCAGCACTGGCTTTCAAAGACAGGGTAAATAAGTAAGACCTTTAAATTTTAAGATGTTGCTCAGCAACACCTTCTCATGCCACATCACACACCACCTTCCTCGTTATTTCTCTGGCCAAGGCTCAAAATTCCTCTTCCCAAGAAACAAGCTTTGCTTTAGAGAGAGTGATGAAACTTCCACATCCAGGTAACCTGGGAACAATCCACATCTCCATCCTGGAGACCTTCCAAACATCAAGACATGCCATGATTTCTCAGGGAGGCAACTCCCCTCTTTGTAATCACTGTGCAGTGCCACATGAAGCGTGTGCACCATCACCACAGAGAGGGAGGAATCCTTGTACAAATCCTGTTCTTCCTCTAACACACCCCTAGAAGTGTCCAAGGCCAGGTTGGACAGGGCTTGGAGCAAGCTGGGATAGTGGAAGGTGTCCCTGCCCATGGCAGGGAGTTGGACAAGAAGAATTTCAAGTTTCCTTCCCACCCAAGACATTTCAGGATTCTCTGATCTAAGGAGGAATTGATACGAAACACCAGGTTACTGGGGGGCAGCTAAACAGAAAGTCTATGTATTGACATTCAACAGTCGTGGGAGGGGATTTTTTCTGGGTTTGGGGGCAGGGGGGGCACTTTGGTTTTCTTTTGGAAATCTATTAAAAATGACAAAGCAGAGATATCTGCTTGGTGCACAGCTAAAACACACATCAACCTGCTCTAGCACCAGGACTGCATGTTCCCCTTGTCTGATGAAAGTCACATCTCGGCATGTTCGGAGGTCCCAACAAAGCACAAGCAGCAGAGGACCACAGACTCAACAGGGTCACAGAATGGCCTGGGTTGGAAGGGAAAGTTCATCTCATTCCAACCCCCTGTCATGGACAGGGACACCTTCCACTAGACCAGCTTGCTCAGAGCTCCATCCCTCCAGCCCTGCCATCACCTACGCAGAAAAGTCACTCCTTGACCAACTGTATTGATTCCAATGTTCTACCAAGTTCAAAATTCAGCGAATTATGGAGAGCAACACTGGGAACTGCAGTTAACTATTTAAATCCGATTCATTATTTCTTCCTTTTGTAAAAAAAAAAACAACAAAAACCAACAAAACCCACCAATACTAATACTCATGTGAATTTAAGCTGGGAGAGGGAGGGGGGAAATAAGAACATTTCTCTCAAGTGATGTTCCATGGAACAATCCTGCTCCAAATGAGAACAGCATTATCTGCCCAGCACACAGAGTCCAGCACTGGAATATCAGGATGCTCATGGCTCCCTAAGGGAAGAGTTTCTATCCCCTTGAAACAACCCATCTTGCCACGTGGGGATTCAGATCCTTAAGCAGAGAAACCTGGTGGTCCAGTATTGCAGAAATATCAATATTATGCCTATCTTCTAAATCACCCAAGACAGCCCTGGGAGGATGAAAACCAATATTGAAATGATCAACACGTGCCACGTCGTGCACGTGACTTCTTGCTGCCCCTTCTTTTCCTTATCTCATCCTCCCACCAGCTCCAGCCCACAGATCTGTTTTCCTCTCCAACTGTATCTTCTCTGGTGGTTTCTCCAAAGCAGGGTCTCTCCTTCATGTCCCTCTCACATTCCCCACACAGCAATGCAAGAGGGACACGATTCTTGGTTGGCATCCGCAGGAACAACTCCTTTCCAGGGAGGAATTAATGACAACTCCACCCACCTGCAGGTTTTTGGTTTCTTTTTTTTTTTTTTAAGCCATGGTGGATATAACTCACATGATGTCAGTACAGGAATATCTCACTAAAGAGCTGGAAAGTAAGGGGCGGGTTTTCCTCGTTTCTATGGTTATGAGCAATTTTAATGACCAACCTAAATAAAAAGGCTGGAAGAGAGAGAAAGTAGGAAGGAGTGAGGTAGGCGTTTAATTTTGATTGACAAGACACAGCATAACTAGTTAAGATCTGTCAAATGCCTGCTGAGGATCACAAATCCTCAGCACAGTGTACAGCAGACAGAATTAGCCTAAATGCACAGCTTTACAAAAATATTTCTTACCTGGTGAGATCAGAGTTCATCATTTCAGTTTCCCCACACAAAGCAGCTGATGTTATAACTACCAAAGGAGCCAAGGTAGGGCCAGAAAAAATGTAATTTTTTTTATTATTTATGAGATTTTTAAATGTTAACAAGCTGTAGTATCTTTTGTCCCTGTCATATATACATGTATATATATATATATGTATATAATGACAGCATTCTCAAGATTGCTAACTACCAAACCAACGATTTTAAAGGTATTATCAAAGGCATCGCTTTGGAATCACATCTGCATCACATTAAATGCTGTTTAAATACAGAGGAAGGAGACAATTCCTGCGTTAAAGATCTTAAAATAGGAGACTGAACGCATAGACTTAAACACAGATTGGATGGGAAATATCAGGAAACACAGAGACAATCTGGAAAGACACAAACACCGGCATGACAGTCAGCTGTGAGGTTCCTTGAAGATACATCACCAAAAAGCAAGGTTTGTGGAAAATTAGGAACATCCCTACAAATGTTCCTGGGTGGTATCAAGAGGGAAGAACAAAGGGATGGAGACTTGGAGCATTTCAAAGTCAGGAAGCAAATTTTGAGATGCTGGAGGGAAGAATCAACATCTCAACAAGACACAAGGCAGCATGAGAAGGGCTCTGGGAGACAGAACCAGTAGCTTGGATTTAATGTCAGAGAGATGCAGGATGCAGGAAAGGACAGAGACAGGGGAGATCCAAGATGTGCCTGAACTAAATTGGGAAGCTGTTTTTCTTCCACTCACTCAGCACTGGTGAGATGCAAGCGGGACACGCTGATCCTCACAGGGCTACACACTCCTGAGCTCTGCTATTTTATCAAATACTGTTTGACTTTCAAGGGCAGAAAAACTAGGCAAGAGAGCATGGGGTTACAAAGGAGGGAAGTCAACAGCTCCTGAGATTCCTGCCAACAGGATCTGCCCTTAAAGCGTGCTGTTTGGGCAGAGAAGATCCTCAAAATTTGATATTTAAAAGTCTTTTGGTATTGGAAAGTATAATAAAGGATACAAGTGAACTAAGATCTGATTAACACAAACTTGTATCCAAGTCAAAATGTCTTCCCACAAAACCTCACCCACCTGGTTCTTCCCTGCTCCATTGAAAGAAAAATAAGCTACCAACTACTTTTAATTCCACTCAAACCCCTCCCTCTCCAGCTTCTAAAATGTTCAAATTTGTAACAACACTCAAGAGCAAAAAGTGACCCCAAACTCCAAACCTCACAAGAAGTTGTATCATTTACTACCATGAAAATAAAACAACAACAACAAAAAAGGAATTCATATTTAAACTGATTTATTACTTCAAGGTTTCCAAGAGCCAAGTTGTCAATCACCAGCTGGAAAAGTCAAAGCAACATGGAAATCATCTGGTACAGGCTCATTTGTTACCAGATAATGCCTCGAAACCTCCCAAACCATCTCTGCAGCCATCAGGGCCATCTCTTCCTTGGACAGCGCCCACAAACTCCTCTCAGATGAAATCCAACCGAATTTATTGCTCCTACAACCCTGGAAATTTCAGTTCCAGAGGTGACGTGACATTTTGTTTTGTCAATGCTAATCTAATACCTTTTTAAAGGTGCACACGTTTCACCCTGTTGGCTCCCAGCACTGAATTAGCAGCTCTGCTGAGCTCCAGGATAAATGAGCCGAGCGTGCCCCGCGGGTGAAATCCCTCGCTGTAATCTTTATTCCAAACACAGCGCTCCGGAGCCTCGCAAGCGCTGCCAAAACTCACCCTGGGCTTTGCTCTTAGGATGGCAATTTGCATATCACCATTTTGCTGCAGAGCTTTCCCCACTGTCCCCACTATTATTTTAATGCTGGGCCGTGGGTGGCCCCCTGAGCGGAGCACACAAGTGCTCACTAAAAATATTCCTGCCTTTCCCTCACCGGCTCCACGCATGACCATAGACAAAAATCAGGAGTGGTGGCACCCACCTGCCTCTTTGGGAGGGTGCACAGGCTCCAAGGAGCTCAGGAAACGTGGGAAGAAGCAGGAAATATGTGGATGGCGGAAGGATGAACGCGGCAGGTGAAGGATCGCAGGAAGAGCCAAGGGAAGCAGAAGGGATTTATCCGAGCGCAAGATGTGGGGGAACGCATTAAGAGGTAATAAAAGTGAGGGAGGCAGAGCCTGGGATGTGAATTCAGGATGATGCTGAGCAGAGGAAGGGAAAGAAACCTCGAGCACAGAATAGGAGCGATGCTGGGCAAACACAAGCACAGCCTGATTCATGTCCCAGGAGGGAGATCCCCATCCCACCAGCACCACATTGGTGACAGTGCATGGAAAATCACGGACTGCAGGTTTTTCTACACCCTCCTCCCCCTCTCCCAGTAAACCCCAGTCCCAGAGGTTGTAATTATTTTTGGCAAGGTGGGAACAGGTGCGGGAAATGAAGCTGAGAAGTGGAGCTATTTATGAGGTGCCGCGTGGGGAGCCGGCAGCGGAGCTCGGCTACCGAATCAGCAAGTGCAAGGTCACCCTCGTCTGCTTAGGAGAGAAACTGCACAGGGGTCCAGGCAGCCAGGCCAAATGACCAGCCTCAGTCTGCTCAGTAGAGCTTTGTGGGCCATCAGAAGACCACCAAATGGAGCTTGGTGAACCACCAGAAGACATTGCTTCACTCAGCTGCAAGGGCTTTGTCATGAGGCTGGTGGGCTTTGAGATAAGGTCCACTGAGACAACATCCACTCATGGTAAGTATTTGCCTCTCTGGGATGTGGGAGAAGAGCAAGAAGGACAGCAGGTGTGTAAGTCTCTCTCCACCAAAGCTGTTCTAGAGGGAGGTAGCCAAGGGGCTCCCATCCCTGGAAGTGTTCCAGGCCAGGTTGGATGGGGCTTGAAGCAACCTGGTCCAGTGGAAGGTGTTTCGGCTCACAATAGGGGGCTGGAACAAGATGGTCTGAAAGGTCCCTTGGAACCAAAACCATTCTATGATTCCATGATCTGCAAGAAAAAGACCACTGGAGAGCCCTCATCGCTGACCCCAAAAGACACCACTTGCTTCCAAGGAATTAGATTATCGCCCTGGCCCTGGAAGAAGGACAGATTTTGAAATGCAGTGTCCTTTCTGCTGGCAGAGAAAAGCAGTGAAAGGCAAACCTTCCCAGCAGACAGATCTTGAACCCAACGGGGCTGAAGGAGCCAGAAGCATCTCAAGCCCATGAAGCAACCACCAAAGAAAACACAAAAGTTCCTTCTGGTCTTACCTGCAGCCAAAGGAAAAGGGATGGTCAAAGCCAGGAGGTGAGGGGACTGCCTTGGGGGCAGGAGGACATCCTGACTGCTTTCTGCACACTCCCTTTATATTCTGTGTTCAAATGCCTCACAAACAGATCTGCTGCCAAGTATGAGATTATACAAAATTCTAATTCATTTTAAAAAGATGGCAAGCACAGTGCAGTAGGAAAGGAACTGGCCAAAGACAGAAGAGCAAGCCTGTAGACCTCAGAGCCTGGGGGACAGCTCTGTATTTGAAAGGAAACACAGGTATCTCGGAGGTCTTTTCCAACCCAATCAATTCTATGATTCTATGATTCTATATCTGAATAATGTGGAAAGAAAGTAGAAAAAAGAAAAAAAAAAAAAGAAAAAAACAGACATTGGTTTCCATGCACAGGGAAGATGATCTTGGGAATTAAACTGCAGGTATTTCCATGAGGAGAAATTGAAAAAAAAACCCAAACACCCTGAAATGACATCTCTTCCATTGCCCTGTGTTTGGGCCAAAGAAGAAACCAGAGGAGCTGTGGATGCCCCATTTCTGGACGTGTCCAAGGCCAGGTTGGACAGGGCTCTGAGGATCCTGGTCCAGTGGAAGGTGTCCCTGCCCATGGCAGGGGATTGGAATGAGATAATCTTAAAGGTCCCTTCCAGCCCAAACCATTCCAAGATTCTATGAAACCCATCTGCTTGAGGCTCTAAAGATGATAATCAGGAAAGTACCTGCAGTAAGACTGTAAATTTCCTTTTTCACATTCAAAGGCATCCTGGTTCCCTCCAGTATCACAGTCCTGCTCACACCACTTGCTAAGATGCCTCTCCAAGGGACCAGTTTGGGCACTTGGCAAGGACAGCATTCCATTCCATTTTTAGAAAAACAACCCAAACCTATGAAACCTCCCCGTGGTGCACAATCAGTACTTAAGAGGGCTTTGGAAAGCACACAGGTGCTCTCTAAAGTGTGTCAAAAAAAGCTCAGGACGGCATTTCTGGGGCTTCAACACCCACATTTTGCCACCTACTTCCATCTTTGAGCACTTGCTGTTAATGGAAGCTGAAGGTTCTTGACACTGAGAAATCAAACCAGTAACATGAAGTGGCATCAACATAATTTAAGCACCACTACTTTAATATTTTAGATCTCTTTTTTCCTTACTTATCATTAGGGAAAGTGTACCGAGTGAAATTACTTGATTTTTCACCATCACTAAAATTCTGGATAGCTTTAAAACCTGCATGAGATGGTGCTGAAGAGGATGTGGAGCACCAGGAGGTTGGGCACAGTTAAGAGTATTCCCTGTGGCCTGATCCTGCCTGCACCAATGCCATGCTCTGCCCACAGTGGCTTCAGCACAGTAAAGACTGAAATTTTCAATTCTTTAAAGCAAAAGCCAAAAAAATACAGCACAAAAGCAAACAAACCCACATCCATTACTATTAAAACATACGAATTCTATATATCTATGACCTTATATTATAGAAATTAAATGTTAATTAATAATATATTTGTAAGTTTAATTTGTCATACTTTTTCAATGGCCATCCACCACCTACAGCAGAGTATTTGATGGCACTGGCATAAGGGTCTCTCCAGCAGAGACAGGCACTTGGCAAGAGACCAGCTGGGGATACATCAGGCAGAAGACAGAAGACATCAAAACATTTGGGAAGGATAAATCACACCTCAAGATATCTAACAGAATGTTTAGACTTGTATAAATCAGTTATTTTAGGAATCAGGAGGTTCTCATGAGAGCCCAGGAAGCTAATAGTGTCACAAGGGGTCACAAATCAGTTGTTTTGTGGGGGAAAAATAAAGTCAAAAGCTGTATTAAGGTTTATCTCTTGTTTCACTTCGCAAGAAGGGAAACCTGAAAATGTTCAGCTTACACAAGTACAGTGTTATATTAAACAAAGTGTTACCTAGTACTGTTGCTGCAGCCTCAGTGACCCTCCTCATCTCCAGATACACAGCAGGGGTTTTTTCCTCCCCTTTCCAAAATTAGAAAAGCTTGGAGCATAATGAACATCTCCAGGCTGGGACAAGGGATGCTGCAAAACATTTGCTAATAATTCAGCTCAAACCCAATTGCAATGACCTACAGTTAGTTACAGCCACTGCTCCCTCTGATCCTGAACACCTCCCATCCCTGGAAGTGTTCAAGGCCAGCCTGGATGGGGCTCTGAGTAAGCTGGTCTAGTGGAAGGTGTTCCTGACCATGGCAGGGGGGTTGGAACTGGATAAGTCTTCAAGATCCCTGCCAACCCAAACCATTCCATGGTTCTGTGATTCTAAACTTGAAGCCACCATTGCAGAACTTGTAGACCCAGTAAGGCATCACCCACGTCATCCCTAAACCATCCAAGAACTTTTTCTCCTCTAAGACACCCCAAAATTGGGGCACATGAGCTGGACAGGCACCACCATCACATGAGGACGGCGGTCACAGTCATGGGATGTCACATGATGGTCAACCACAGAATCACAGAATGGTTTGGGTTGGAAGGGACCTTCAAGATCAGCCAGTTCCAACTCCCCTGCCATGGGCAGGAACACCTTCCACTGTTCCAGGTTGCTCCAAGCCCTGCCCAATCTGTCCTTGGACACTTCCAGGGATGGGGCAGCGCCAGCTTCTCTGGGCAACCTGTGCCAGGGCCTCACCACCCTTACAGGGAAGAATTTCTTTCTAATATCCAATCTAAACTACCCTCCTTCAATTTAAAGCCATTCCTTCTTGCTCTAGCACAAACAAATAAGGGAATTTCATGGGCTTAAGAAAAATCAAGCAAAAAAGCATGCCTGGTTGTACATGCCTCCATTCCACAGCTCCTGAGCAATCTGCTCATATGGGCTTTTTTACAAAGCAGCCATTAATAGCAAGTTTGGGAGTTCCCCTGTACCATATTTGAGTCTCTGACATCTCACACAGCAAAGAAACGGGTTAAACCAAAAATTTGGGTCATAACACCTCCAAATCTGCCTGGGGTTTTCACATGTAGAAAAATAAAGGAGCCACCTCCCTCCTCCACGCAGAAGCATCACAAGAAGATTCATTATGAATGGCAAAAAAAAAAAAAAGCAACAAGTCTCAGCAATGAGTGTGATCATATTCTCCCGTGGAAGAAGAAAATGTTTTATTTTGCAGAAATAAGGACTATGGCAACAGCTTTGGAATAAAATCCTACAGCACGGCTGTCTCCTGCACTCCTTTACTCCATGCACCAGATGATGGAGGAATCCTACAAGGGGAAAAAAAATACAGGGCCAAGTTATTCAAGACTAGAATCACAACAAATGTAGGCAGCAAGGGGAAGGAGGACAAATAAAGTCCTCAATAACCTCAAAAAATTGTATGTTTGCAACTCAGGGCTTGTTTGCAACAAGAACAAAACAAACACTACACAATGAAGAGCATAAAGCATTTTACAGTTATTTTCTGCTTTTATTTAGGGAAGAAATGACAGAGAGAGGGAGAAATCACCACCTAGGCCAACATAAGCATTTACTTTAAGAAAAAGGTAAATTCACTAAAAGAAAGTAACTATAGGTATTGCAGCTGGGTTTGACTTCATTCAAGGAGAAGCTGGAAAATATTTCCCAGATTTTTTTTGGAGCATCCCAGCAGATGAGCAACCAACACACCTCAACTGCCCTTGGGAGAGCTTTTCCCACAGCTCTGCATCCCAGCAAAAAAACCATTAAAAACCACCTGCTGATACATCATGTCTTCTGATTTTTTTGTACCAATCTTCAGAATATATTTAAAAAAGCAACAGATCACTAATGCAACCTTCACTTTTTTAATGGAGCTGCACATAAAATAGACATCAAAAAAAAATCCATCCTGCCCCTATTTTTTTTAAGTTAAATGCTATTTTTGCCATCATCAGAAACACTGCAAAGCACAGACATGCCCATGCACTGCAACAAAGAGATGGCACCTGCCTACTGAATTTCCTGACTAGTGACACTAGGAAGAAAAAGAGTTTTAAATAGAAACCTCCCTGCAAGTGTTAAATCAGATTAATTTAACTCTTTCGCATTATTTTAATCTTCCATGCCACCGTTTGCAAGGCAAGCAGAAAAAAAATATGGAGTAGGATTCTTATCTTGCCCATATTCCTTTGGAAATAGAGTGTATTATTAAAAACCACAAATAACCTTTCTGACAGCAAAAGACACACATTTCCAGCTCCTTTGCAGCAGGAAAAGAGCACAAATCTCCTGTGAAGCTTTCTGGGCACTCAACATCAAGTGATGGGCATGAGCTTCACTCCAACCTTGTAACTCTTGCCCATCACTGATGGCAACACCAGCACAGGTTTGTGGCCACACTTTGTACTTGCACGTGTCAAAAAGTGTGTTGCAAAAGAAAATGCAGCTTGAAAAGGTCGGTGATGTCGCTGTAGGACAAGTTTTGCAGTATTTCTCCTGCAAGAAGCACCATGGAGGCACATCCCAATATTCAGCTGTGAGTTAAGCTCATGTTTAAATAGCTGGATTAAATTTAGACCCAACAGATCGTGCTGTAGGCAAATACACACACTGTAATGTCAGGCATCATGGAAGCATGAAATGGTTTGGGTGGGAAAGGACCTTAAATATCATGCAATTCTGTGCCATGGGCAGGGACACCTTCCACTAGACCAGGATGCTCCAAACCCCATCCAATCTGGCCTTGAACACTTCCAGGAATGGGGCAGCCACAGCTTCTCTGGGCAACCTGTGCCAGGGCCTGGCCACCCTCACAATGATGAATTTCTTTCAAATATTTAATATAAACCTACTCTCTTTCAGTATGAAGCCATTCCCCCTTGTTCTATCACTTCATGCCCTTGTCCAAAGTCCTTCTCCAGCTCTCTGGGAACCCCTTTAGGCACTGGAAGGGGTTCTAAGGTCAACCTGGAGACTTCGTTTCTCCAGGTGAACACCCCCCAGCTCTCCTGGCCTGTCTCCAGAGCAGAGGGGCTCCAGCCCTCTGACCATGTTTGTACCCTTCTATGGACCCACTCCAACAGATCCATGTCCTTCCAGTGCTGGGACCCCAGAGCTGCAGGCAGCTCTGCAGGTGGAGTCTCACCAGAGCAGAGCAGAAGGGCAAAACAGCCCCCTCACCTGCTGCCCACACTGCAACCCAGGACACAACTGGTTTCTGGGATGGGAGTGCACATGGCCTGGTCACATCCATCCTCTCATCCATCACCACCACCAAGTCCTTCTGGTCTCAATCAGTTCATCCCCCAGCCTGCACTGACACCAGGTCTTCAAACGTATGACCAACCACGTCCTTGCTGGAAGGCCCCAGTCAGTCATCCATCCATCCATCCATCCATCCATCCATCCATCCATCCATCCATGGGGATCAGACCTGGACACCCAAGTCCTTTCCAGCACAAGCAGCCTTTGCCCTGATGATGATGACTCCAATCCTACATAAAACACAGTCAGAGGCTCCTCCTGCCCACACAGAACCCTTCCATGGTCCCCTGCAGCACCAGCAACCCTCAGAAGGTCCATAAAAACCCAAATGGGAACCACCAACCCACCCTGTTTCCCAAACCAGCTGAAGTGTAGGAAGGAGGATAACAAAGATGGAAAAAGTAAATTAGATTATTTCAACAGTTCATTCCATTTTCATCTACCAGAATGTGTTTATGACACAGGCAGGGACTCGAAAGCATTATTTTTATCTTGATATTATTTACCCTTTCACACTTGCTATTTAAAAATTCCTGAAATCCCAGAAGAACCAACAATTCAAAATACCATTTGAAATATATATATTTATATTTATAAGCAAGGAGAAGCACAGACTCATTCATTTTCAACTTGACTCCCTTTTTTCTTTTTTAATTAGATTTTAAGTGCTGTAATATCAATGTGCAGATTTAACAAGTCACTAAAGTATTATTTCTCCTCCACTCCCAGTAAAGATTCTCCAGGGCCAGAGCAGGGGTGTTGCTGGCTGAGAGACCTGATCACACCAGGGAGTTGTATGAGGAAAAAATGAGAAGTTTAAAATATTTTTTATTAAAAAAACCCAATAAATCTAGAGAGTTTTGAGAAATAGATTGAGGTTTCTCGCATAAGAAAGGATGGGAATAAAGGGCTTTAATATTGAAATCTCTGTTCCACCAGTCTCTGTAGCCACTCTCAGCTAAATGACTTGCAATCCTAGAACCCTAGGATGGATTGAATTGGAAGGAACCTTAAGGATCATTTAGTTCCATCCCCTGCCATGGGCAGGGACACCTTCCAATAGACCAGGTTGCTCAGGGCACCATCCATCCAACCTGGCCTTGGACACCTCCAGGGATGGGAGGTCCACAACTTCTCTGGGAAACCTGGTTCACTGCCACACCACCCTCTGAGTCAAGTCAGTCAAGTCCTGGTGTAGACACAATGGCAGGAGGAAACAGGGATGAAGATCCAAATCAGGAGCCTGGATAGAAGCAGGACATGTGGCTTCACTACTCAGCCTCTCCCATGTCCATCAAAGCTCCATCAGTGGTGGCTGGGTTAAATTTTATTTGCATTAATAAACATAGGCAAATAAGCAAGGTGGGAAGCTTTGGAGAGAGCAAGAAGGGTTATTTGTTGCTGGGCTGGGCACTGGAAACTGGGAATCAGCCAACTTTGCACCCTGGAAGAAGTGCAGAGACCAACACAGAGATGAAATGAGATGGAAAAGAATGTTGCAGCTGGTGAAGATGGTGGAGCAGGAAGGCAACAAGGGGTCAGACAGCACCTGCCCTGAGTCACCAAGGATTTTAAAGACCTGAAGCATCTGCATCAACACCATGGAGAGCAACATTCCCCAAGGAAGTCGAATGACAGGACAAAGGGAATGGCTTTAGGCTGATGGAAGATGGATTTAGATGAGCTATTAAGAAGAAATTCTTCCCTATGAGGGTCATGAGGCCCTGGCACAGGTTGCCCAGAGAAGCTGTGGCTGCCCCATCCCTGGAAATGTTCAAGGCTATGCTGGACAGGGCTTGGAGCAACCTGGGATAGTGGAAGGTGTTCCTGCCCATGATAAGGGGTTGGAACTGGATAATCTTCAAGATCCCTGCCAACCCAAACCATTGTATGATTCTGTGATTAGCAACCCAGAAAAACTCCAGAATCCAACCTGGAGCTGAGATGAGATAGAAAAGGACCTCACAGATGGCAAAGACAGTGGAGCAGAAAGGCACTGAGGGGTCAGACAGCAGCTGGCCCAAATGATTGTGATTTAAAGACTTGAACCACCTATATGGGCACCTGGACCACAGCAACACAGAGACCACCAAGGCAGGATGGAGCATTGGATGTTCACAGCCCCACTGCAAAGGGAAATACCAGTCTGGAAAAGGGGATAAATGCTGGGCAAAATATAAACCTTACTGCTACAAAAAAATCCCCAAAAAAGTGGGTGGTGGGAACCCTCATATTTTAGTCAATCCTCCACAGCCCACACCACACAGCCAGTAAAAATTTCAGATTCAGCAGGATGAAGCACAAGGCAACCCTTGAGGCCACCACCCCACGCAGGCGTTATCCCGGGGTTGGCAAACAAACAGCTCCTTGTTTGGGTGGCACTCCCAGACATGAGGACCCACCTCAAGCTCCAAATGTCATGGGAAACTTCAAATGCAAAGGAGCAGAGGTTTCACAGCACATTTTCACTGTGCTGGTGGCAGAATGAAACGCGCTTTTAGGTTTTTCCAGACCCTCTGCTTTTTGATATGCACACAAAGGCACCGAGCAGTTCTGTGGGAATGTGAGGTTTTCCCTGGCAAAGTCCACCCCGGTGCCAGATGCCGGAGGTTAATTGTACCACGCAGCTCGGGGGAGCTTTCATGAAAAGCTTCCAACCACAAACACTTTTTAAAAGTACAAAAGCAACAAAAAAAGTTTCTGCAGTCGAGGACTGCCGCAGAAAGAGGTGCTTTGTACATCTGAAAGTGGTTTTATTCCCTCTCCTTGTATTTCTAAATCCATCCCACTGCCTCAAGCTTCCTGACTCAGCCTGGAAGTGGAAAAAAATAATAAATAAACACCATTATAACCTCCGTGAGGTTGAAACTGAGCCCTGATCTGTGAGGTTACAACATGGGACACGAAGCAGTTCCCAGTGTTGTCATCATGCTGGAAGTTGATAATCAGGGTTTCACTGTGTTGAGCAAGTGTGGGACAGTGACAAAGTGGGTGTAAGGACATGCCATCTTCACTTGGTCACTGGTGACAGGGGACACAGCTCTGACCCACAGCACCCCCGGCATGTGTGTCCCTCCCTGCTCACAGACCTGGGCAAGGCCAGTCCTGTCCCCACATTACTGTCACACACACAGCCCTGGGCAAGGGTAGGCACAGTTCCTAATCTCTACATGCCCCCTGTGCCAGCCCAGCCCTGTCCCCAGGTCACCATGTCACACACACACACCCCCACACACCCCTATGGCAGCCCAGCCCTGTCCCCAGGTCACCATGTCACACACACCCACACCCACACACCCCTATGCCAGCCCAGCCCTGTCCCCAGGTCACCATGTCACACACACACACACACACATACCCCTATGGCAGCCCAGCCCTGTCCCCAGGTAACCATGTCACACACACCCACACCCACACACCCCTATGCCAGCCCAGCCCTGTCACCATGTCACACACACCCACACACACCCCTATGCCAGCCCAGCCCTGTCCCCACATCACACACCCCCTGTGCCAGCCCTGTCCCCAAGTTGCCATGTCACCCACACATACACACCCTGTGCCAGTCCAGCCCTGCCCCCATGTCCCATACACACTTGTGCCGGCCCTGTCCCCATGTCACACACATCCCCTGTGCCAGCCCTGTCCCCATGTCCCCATGTCCCCCAGTTATACACACCTTGTGCCAGCCCTGTCCCCAAGACACACACACCCCCTGTGCCAGCCCTGTCCCCAT
>VWZD01007533.1:0-96435 GCA_013396695.1 Sakesphorus luctuosus | reverse complement strand
GTCCCCATCTCCCTCAGTTATACACCCCTTGTGCCAGCCCTGTCCCCATGTCCCCGTATCACACAGTTATATGCACCTTGTGCCAGCCCTGTCCCCATGTCACACACACACCCTGAGCCAGCCCTGTCCCAAAGTCACATACTCAGTGCCAGCCCAGTCCTGTTCCTATGTCCCCACGTCAGACACACACTTGTGCCAGCCCTGTCCCCATGGCACATACCCCGTGCCAGCCCAGCCCTGTTCCCATGTCACACACACACACACACACGCACACCCACACCCCCTGTCCCCCTGTCACACAGTTACACACCCCCTGTGCCAGCCCTGTCCCCATATCACATCCCCTGTGCCAGGCCAGCTCTGTCCTCATGTCCCCATGTCACACACCCCCTGTGCTGGCACACAGCCCTGTGCCAGACCAGCCCTGTCCCCATGTCACACAGCCCGCTGTGCCAGCCCCAGCCCCAGCCCCATTCTCCTGCCCCTGTCCCTGTCCCTGTCCCTGTCCCCATCCCCCTGTCCCCGTGCCCCCACGGCAGGTCCGGCGCGCGCCCCTCACCTGCCGCCGCGCGCCCGTCACTGCCGGCACCCAAACATCACGTGATTGCTGCAGCCACGCCCACCCGCGCACGTGACTGCCGCTTATTTTCCCCCCCCTTTTGTAGTCCTCATCCAATAACGCTGCCGCCCGCCGGCCCCCGCTATGGACTACAACTCCCAGAATGCATCGCCACACGGCGTCCGGCCCCTTCACCGGTCACCAATCAGCGGAGGGGGCTCTCCGATGGGCCCCGCCCACCCCCCATAGCACCTCCTGCTTCAGGGCGCGGCCGCGGCTGCGGCCGCACATCAGGAGCCGCTCCAGGGCGTATTCCTCGTTCCCACCTTCCTCATTCTCCTCATCCACACCTCCCTCCTCCCTTCCCGCCCCTACATGGGGAACCGCCAGGAGCGGCCGAGGGAGCTGGAGAGGTTTAGTCTGTAGAAAAGCTGTTCAGGGGGACCTTGTCACTCTGTACCTGACAGGAGTAGCCAGGTAGCAGTCGGTCTCTTCTCCCAAATAACAAGCGATGGGACAAGAGAAAATGGTCTCAAGTTGCACCTGGGGAGGTTTAAATTGGCTACTAGGAGTAATTTCTCCACTAGAAGTGTTGCCAAGCATTAGAACAGGCTGCCCAGGGTGGGGAATCACCATCCCTGGAAATGTTCAAATAACGTGTGGATGTGGCACCTGGGGACAGAGTTTGGGGATGGAATTACCATCCCTGGAAATGCTCAGATAACGTATGAATGTGACATTTGGGGAAAGGGTTTGGGAATGGAATCACCATCCCTGGAAATGTTCAAATAACGTGTGGATGTGACACTTGGGGACAGGGTTTGGGAGTGAACTTCACAGTGCTGGGTAAATGGTTGGACTCGATGATGTTAAAGGTCTTTTCCAACCTTAATAATTGATGATTGTCTGACAGTGCCCAGCACATCACACACACAAATAAACAACCCCGCCCCAACGTGCTCCTACTAAAGCCACTAATTCTCTTCAAAACATCACGAACTGCAGACCAAGACTGGAGATTCACCCCAAGAAAAAGGTGCTTTGATAGAGCAGTCCAGAGTACAACTGTACCTGGGAGGAGTTTGCTTTTTATTTGCCAAGTGACAGCAGCTTTTACGTGGTGCTTGGCTTTGCAAAAGGAGTTATAAAAGAGGATTTTCTTGATAGAGCCTTTAACCAACAATTCATTTTAACAAGGGCTTGACAACCCAGCTGCCTGTTCAGAAATGTAGTTCTGCACCAGTGGCCCTGCTAAAAAAAGCTTTAAAAGGGCTGAGGGGCCACCTGAGCCTCCATAAACTTCAGGGTTTTAGAGCACTGAGCTGCTATCGGAGCAGTTTCCTGGATCTTTTGCTGCATTGATAATCATTTATTTCTGTGGAGTCCAAACAAAATCCCTTAGGAGAAGGGACATAAAAACATACTGATAACAAAATACAGCTGTCTGCTTGTTGTCTGCAAAATCCTCTGACTACAGCTACATGTACAAAACACGGTGTCTTGCTGGGTGGTTTTTTAGGGGAGGAAGGAAAAGCAAGGTAACTCTTCAAGAATCCATAGATTACATTTCAAAAACCACCATGCAAAATTTGCAGTAATTGTCAGTACAAATCATATTTATCGTCAGCACGAGCCTCATGAAAGTAAATAAGAAAAGAAATATATAAACACGTGTCAATATAAAACAGCCAAAGTATTCCGAGGGACAGCAGTCATAAAAATTACAGTGAGAGAAAATTCCTGTGACTGCTTTGGTTTGCAGGCTGCATCTTGCTGGCTTTGCATTTTGGAGCTGAGGAAATACAGCTTAATCAATGAGTGTGTTATTCATACGATAATAATGCCGCTTGTTCTCTCGGGACATTTTTCTTCTGAGGAATTTGAGCTTTTGCAAACCTTCCTATTGTGTGCAGCAGGGCTGGTCCTTGTTCTTACCAGCTGCTTATTGATCTGCTAAAGGAGAAGCAAGTGTGGGGTTTTGGCATGGGGTGGAAGTCACAGAGTCATAGAATGGATTGGGTTGGAAAAGACCTCCGAGATCATCAAGTCCAACCCTTGGGCCAACTCCACTCCCTTTACCACATCATGGCACTCAGTGCCACAGCCAAGCTCAGCTTAAAAACCTCCAGGGATGGGGAATCCACCACCTCTCTGGGCAGCCCATTCCAATGCCTGAGCACTCTCTCTGCAAAGAAGTTTTTTNTCCCCAAGGCAGAGTCCAGGGGAAGGCTCACTGCCCTGGGCCTGCTGGCCACGCTACTTTGGATCCAGGTCAGGATGCCATTGGCCTTCTTGGCCACCTGGGCACACTCTTGGCTCCTCTTGAGCTTCCTGTCCCTCAGTCCCCCCAGGTCCCTTTCTGCCTGGCTGCTCTCCAGCCACTCTGTGCCCAGCCTGGAGCGCTGCAGGGCTTGGGGTGGCCAAAGGGCAGGACCTGCACTTGGCCTTGTTGAACTTCATCCCATTGCAATCAGCCCATCTCTCCAGTCTATCCAGATCCCTCTGCAGGTCCCTCCTGCCTTCCAGCAGGTCGACACTCCCTCCCAACTTGGTGTCATCAGCAAATTTGCTGCTGATGGACTCAATCCCCTCATCTAAATCATCAATAAAGATGTTAAACAGGACTGGACCTGTCAGATATTTCATATAAGCAAGGCAAGGCCTTGTGCATCATTGAGATGTTGCTTTCTCTGAATTTGGGGGAAAAATGCCAAATAATTAAAAGCTTTGTTCCCTCTCATAGCGATAACATCTATAAATCTGAAAAATATACAGCCAGCTGTATGGAGACCAAAAGCCCCAAGGGCCAAAATTTTATTAAAACACTTTACTTTTCATATTTCTCATCTTTTAGTGGGAGGAGGTGGCCCGTTTAGCAGGTGCTGTGTGGCACTTCCCAGCGATTTCGTTCCAAAACTCCAGGAGGTCATGCCTGTGTACCTGGAGGAGTTTGGCAGAGGTAACTGGGAGGTGAAGTTGTCAGTGAGTTCCTGCTTTGGAAAACTGCCCTGATCCTTCTCCAAGGATGAAACAGAGGATATCTCCTGGAATTTAAATCAACTCAGCAGTGATGCTTTCACCCAGTCCCTGCTGAGATGATTATCCAGTTAGGCTGACTGTGTCTCCAGGGAATTTCTTCTGCTCTTTGGAAGGAGTTTCCTTTTGGCTCACAGGTTTGTTTTGTGAATCATCTTAAATTGTAACCTTTTAATAGCTACTTAAGTATTTATAGAAAGGTAATCCTTTTGTCCTCTGGGTTACTTTTCCCCTAAACTGTGTGGATTTGCTTTCACTGTAACAACTTCTGTTACACCCTATGCCATACTTAGAAATAACCACTTAATAATAATAATAATAAGTGGGGTGTCATTCCTATGAAATACTGCAGGACTTTTCCACAAGGCAGGAGAACACACAAAAAAATAGCTTGCATGAAAAGTAAAGTGGGTTTTTTAGGTTATACTTTGTTTTATGTTCTTAACATCAGTTAAAAAATTGAAACTACTATTAACTTCTCTCCTGTTTTGGAATGACTGGAAGCCTTGATGGGCTCAGGAAAAGAGAAGTAATTAAATAAAATATCCCAAAGTGTCAGTGACTGCTTAATTTATCCCATTAGCACCCAGTTGGTCTGGCACTCCCAATATCCATGTAAACATAGCAGCAAAATCATAAGGAAGAAGAAACTTGTTGTTGCAATCACATGAGGGAAAAAGCCTGAATGTTTGTCTGGAGTATGTAAACATATTTTTCCAGGTTTAAAATAGTCATAGAATTATTAATTTAGAGTAGTTTTTTCATCTTCTTAAGGAGTCCTCAAACAAAAAAATAAATAAAAGCCAAAAAAATCTTTTTGGAAGTTTCTTTCTTTATTTGCTCCAATTTCTCTTCAGATCTCCATGAGAAATTATTCCCCTGCCACTTTCCTTCTCATATTCCTACCTCCATTTACTACTTTTTTTCCTGCTATTTTCAGTAGTTGAGCTGGAGTTGTGGCTTTTCTGAAGACTGAAAAAAAAGCTGCTTTTTTAGCAGTGCTTAACTTTCCAATCCTGGATTAATTGGGCAATTGCACAGCTGGAAGAGTGTTGTTTTTTTTCTTTTGATAAAAATGGTGTTTTCCACTCAAATGCCTTTATACACCAAAGAAGCAAAGCTGCAAGGAGCACAGCAACAAATACAAGTCAGCCTGAATGCTTCACAAAAACAAGGCTGATTCTTATTTCCTATTCCCAGACATCCATGCCAGTGACCTAAGATTCCCTGGAAACAGCACAGCTCGGAGAGCTCATCACAGCACATCCACATGCTGTTACCTGTGAGCAATTTAATAAAAAAGATATTAGAGCAACAATAAAAGGAGGCTGGAAAAAAGCCAGCTAATCCCTGAACAACCTTATTTCAGTCTATTTAAAGTCCAAGAGAGACTTGAATTCCAGGACTGAGCAAATTCTGGCATCAAACAGATGTTTTCATCAAGTCCCAAGCTGGTGACTACCTGGCAGGTCTGGTACATCACAGTGAAAGAATCATGAGCCGTAAAGGAATGATTTTTAATTCTTGTTGTGTTCCTGCATCAGTTACATGTGGATACATCTGCAAAAGCTGTGGATTTTAGTGGCATTACGGATGGATTTATCTGGCCATAGCTGGATTTGACCCTTCCTTTTCTAGAAACGTCTTGTTGCATGCATCTGCATTAGAAAAATAAAAGCCCTGAGCCAATAGAAAAAAAACTTTGAGGCAGCGATAAGTCATTCACCCCAACAGAAAAGCGTGTCCAGTTCTCTCAGTAATCCCAGTGATCAGCTTTGCTTATGGAAGCTGCAGATATTAAATGGAGCTCGGGGCAGGGATGACAAGTGGCAATCGAAAGCGGCGTTGGCAGAGCTAAAGGAGCCCATGCTGAGTGCAACAGATGTAACACCACAGCAAGGGAATGGGGATACACCAGGAAAGCTCAGAGGTCGGAACAAATCCCTCATTCCACTTAACTCCATGACAAAACACCACTGATCTGTGCTCGGTTCAGTGATGCTGCACCTGGATAAGCAGGAGGAAAAACTGGCGGATGCAGAGGAGCCGTGGGATGGGAGTTGTTGGAATGAAGGATGCAAGAGCAATGGGACAAAACCAAAGACAGCGTTAAATATAATTTGATTGCAAAAGTCTTGGAGCAAGAGGAAGAAGGTACCACGTGTTGTCAAACTCTGGATCACTCAGAGAAGAGCAACAAGGTTGGTGAAGGGAGTGGAGCACAAGTGCTGTGGGGAGAGGCTGAGGGAGCTGGGGGTGTTTGTGCTGGAGAAGAGGAGGCTGAGAGGTGACCTCAGCACTGTCTGGAAGTGCCTGAAGGGAAGTTGTGGCCAGGTGGGGGTTGGTCTCTTCTCCCAGGCACTCAGCAATAGGACAAGGGGGCACTGGCTCAAGCTCTGTCAAGGCAAATTGAAGTTGGAGATCAGAAAAAAATTCTTTGCAGAGAGAGTGCTCAGGGATTGGAATGGGCTGCCCAGAGAGGGGGTGGATTCCCCATCCCTGGAGGTTTTTCAGCTGAGCTTGGCTGTGGCACTGAGTGCCATGATGTGGTAAAGGGACTGGAGTTGGAGCAAGGGTTGGACTTGATGATCTCGGAGGTCTTTTCCAACCCAATCGATTGTATGATTCTAAGAAGAGCAGCAAAGAGAGGGAACTGAGGAGGTTGCAGCTCTGGAAGTCTCAGTGCCTTGTTCTTCCCTGTAAGTTCTTCCCTATAGGTTCTTCCCCGTAAGTTCTTCCCTATAGGTTCTTCCCCAGGGCCAGGTTGGATGCAGCTTTGAGCAATCTGGTCTACTGGAAGGTGTCCCTTGCCCATGGCAGGGGGGTTGGAACTGCTTGATTTTAAGGTCCCTTCCAACCCAAACCGTTCTCTGCCATCTAAAGGCATCAATATATCCAGAATATAACAGAAAACCTCCTTGTAATGATGGGCTTGTGGAAAAAAGGGAGCCTGAAATATAAGTAGGTATGTAGAAAAATAAAATAGAAAAAATAGAAAATGAAAATAAAAGGTCTGGATTTAGAACATTTAATTCTGATTTAGTTCATTATCTGGTTTTAAGGGTGAATTCCCACTATCAGAATCAAATCTCTACTTTGTTACTGTTATTAGAGCTGCAGTTACTACCACTGATGAGGCAAAAATTGTCCTTTCTGCCTCTGCACTCCTCCAGTGAATAGGTTTTATCCTGAATTACACATTTTGCAAGGCAAAAGATTACTGTTTTCTACACATTTGTGCTACCTGATGTGCCACTTAAGGACATGGTTTAGTGAGGGACTTGGCATTGCTGGGTTTATGGTTGGTCTCGATGATCTTAGAGGTCTTTTCCAACCTAAATGATTGTGTGATTTTATGATTCTATACATCTCCCACAACAGATTATCACTCCGTTTGGTCTGCAAGTGCCACTGCAGAGTCATTTTTAAATAATAATCCTGGTCTGAGAAATGTGATAAAATCTTTCATTTCATAAGGAAATTTTTTTTTAAATGCACAAAGACAAACACCAAGTTCTGGTGACTCACTGCCAAAAGCAAATGTACTTTTTTCCAGGGTTTATGAAGACTGAGCTGAACTTCTTTCAAGGTTTCCATCCACATTCTAAGACAGAAAGAGTAAGTCCAAAAACAACAGCAAGAAAGATCCAAGGTCTAGACAATATAATTTCAAACAAAAATTGAAAGAGATGAGCTTGGTGGATCTAGAAAATTGAAGATCTGGGGAAATTGGAATAACTTCCCAAATACATAAAAGGCTTGCTGTAAAAAGAAACAGAAAAAAATCCCCCTTTTCCATGTCCACTGAGGACAGATCAGGAAGCCATTGGCTTAAATTGGCTTGGATTGCTGGGTGAAGATTTAATTTAGATATGAAAAAGCACTATCTAGTATGAAGGATTGTAAAGTATTTGTGCAAACCACCTGGGAAGGGCTGGACTTTCGGATACTGAAAGTTTCCAAACCACTTTGAATCACAAATCACCAGTGGAAGAGTTTTGTGTGATAGTTTTGATGATTTGGGGAATGGACCAAATGATCTCCTGAAACCTCTCACAGGGCTTCATATTCTGTCAATGGGAAGGACTGGATTGATTAAGCTTCTAAGGAATTCAAACCTGTTCTGTTTTAAAATTAACATTATTTTCAAAATCAGTGTTGTTTCAGACCCAGGTGCATTTAGCCCATCTCTACCACCACCATAAATGGATACCAAAGAAGCACAGGGGAGATGCTTGTGACCACTCTGCCAGTCTCCAACTGTTTTCAGCTCAGGGATTTCCTGGCCCTGTTGTGGTCCTTACTGATTCCTTCCTCCAGCTATCCACTATCGGTGGATGGTGAAGCTCCAAAAATAAGAGCGCGGGTCTTCAGCTCCAACAGGCACTATGGCCGAAGGCTTGAAGCGATATCAGCTCCCTTAGGTCGCCTCTTGAAGCCTGGGATGGCTCCCCCCGCACCCAGCCCAGCACAGTCCCCCAATGAAGGACCACATTTGAGACTAGGTGGGAACAGAAGAAGCAACTTCATTGGAACTGCAGGGTTTATATAGGGTTCTATGGGGAAGGTTCTGGAAAGGGAGGCGGTACCAAGCTTCCCATTGGTCCAGGGGTATGCAAATGAGGGATCATAAATGGACCAATGGGGAACAGGGGTGGAACTTCATAACAGCCAATAACCAAACAGGGATAACAACCAATCAACACACAGGGATAAAGACCAATAGAAACATGGGACTTTAACCAATAGAAGAGAGTGGCGGGAAAGGAGCCCTGAGGGATTCTGAGAAGAAGAAACTGGGATAGGAGTGACTAAGGGAAAATACAATAGGGAAGACATGTTTGTGACGCACTTTTAATTCAACGTTAGGGGCAATCAAAATCCGAGAGTCCACATCCTCATAGGCCCAGTGCTTAATCCTGGGTATTCTCCCGCAGTCCACCTATATTTAAGCTCATAAAAATGTCCATTTATATTTTTCACATCTGACACCTGCTACGTGAAGAACTTTCTTCTCTTTTTCATTTTGATTTCCATTACCTTCATTTGAAGACATTGGTCCTTGTGCTTGAAGAAACCAAATTGTTACTTCCACCCTCTTCTTCCTGCTTTTAAAAGATTATTTCTATCAGTCAAGACCAGATAAGAGGATGATCTTATCCCAAGGCTGCTTATTTCCTTTAAATACCTTTTGTTAAACCTTTTATTTATGGAAATCCCAATACATTTTATTTCCTGGGTTACTGACACCCAAAAGCCTGTTAACCCATTTTAAAAGCTCACAAGAGTTCTGGAAGCTGCAATTAACCAGAAGTGAAATATTTTTGCTTTCCTTCATCGAAGTTTCAGCTAATTTGTCTGGTTCAGATGTCAGGTTTCTAAGCGTGCAGTTCCCTGGATCTCTCCTGGATCCTCTCCAGTCTTCACATACCAGGGAAGCTTTAAGTGAAACATTGCACATTGTTGTTAATAATTCAGATATTTAATTTTTTATTTGCTCTAGAACTCTTGGGTAAATATATCCACCCCTGCTGCTTTGTCTGTGTTTATTCTGTCTTTTTAATCTATAATTTTTTTTTTCAAGCAGACTCTTTGCTGAATCCTTCTCTCAAATGGAGTCTGGGATGTTTATCACCCCTGTTTCTTCTTTATTTCTTCTTATTTCTAATAACAGCCTTTCCCCTCCTGTTCAACTGTGTTGGCTTCATTTATTCTCCAAGAGAGAAACAGCAGTGGCTTCTTTCCTACTCAACACCCTGACAGTGCTGTCAACACCTGTAAGGATTTAATTCCTCTAACTTCCCTTTTTAACTTTTTTTTTTTTTTTTAAGAGCTTATTTCTGCCCAGTCCTGCTGCTGAGCTTGAGCAGGGCTTTGGTGGGTTGCTCAGCCCCTGTTGCTCCCGTTGGGATGTTGATCCAAGGTACACCACGGAATTTGCTGCAGGATGTTGGTTCTATAATGAGGTTTTGAACTAGATTTTTAAAGCAACCCAGAGGTTTTGTATCTTCTTCTGGGATCAGTCACCAGCTGCTGCTTCAGGCTCAGATGTGACCTTTGCTCAGTCACCCTGGAGGTAACTGGAGCCCCCAAATACACATGGATTGGTTAATGAGATGCTCAATATGACCCAGCAATGTGCATCCCAAAAACCAACCGGCTCCTGGTCTAAAGGGTTGAGCTGGCAAAACGCCAAGTGTCCAAGACAGAGTGAAAAGGGAAGAAGAGGGAGAGGAAAAAAACTCCAAACCAGGTTTTTGCTGAAACTAATAATGGCCAATCCTTGCGAACGAAGATTTGGGAAGGGCTCACCCCAGGTGTGCCCTCCGAGCCTGCGCAGTGGATTTTTTAGGTGAGGCTCAGCGTGAGCAGAACTGGCCCCACCGTTTAAGTCCTGAGGTTCATTTGCCACGGCCGAGCAAGCTTGGACAGTGACAGTGAAGTCCTTAGGACTATCTACAGCACCCGGTACTAACCAGGGCTGACCCTGCTGAGCATCCGAGATCTGATGGGATCAGATGGCAGGGAGGCTTGAACTGCCTGGGTGGTCCGTACTGAGACTCGAACTCGGGACCTTGGGAGTCGGAGACTGGAGTGCTCTCCACTACACCACGGGACCGCCACTTGTTGAAACTAACTACATGTATTTATACAGAAAAGAGAAAATTAAGAGAAAACTACAATATAACACACATTTACACAAGTTATATATAACAAGAAATAACCTCTCACTTTCCAGTAAGCACAAATTTTACTATTCTAACTACAAATTATTTTAAGGAAGTCAATTCCCTAAAGACAGACTTAAGCAAAGAGAAGAATTAAGAACAAACATTTTACTTCCCTAAGATAACATGATGGTGAGCCGGTGCTGTGGGCTTGGGCCTCCCCGTCCCTCCTGGGACAGCACGGTGTGTCCTGCTGGGACCACAGCTGTGAAGCAACTGCCCAAGCCACTCCCACACACTGGATTTTACTTCTTTTGAGATGATGTAGTATGGTATGGAATACAATATTATTGGCTAAAAGAAGTCAGCTGTCAGCTAGCCCAGCCCAGCTCAAGTCAGCTGACAATTCTAGGCCTAATCTGAACATTAAAGCCTAAATTTAGGCCCACCTGGCTAAATGCATAACACCTGGGCTCATCCCCAGCAATGTGGGTAGCAGGTGAGGGAGGAGATTCTACCCCTCTGCTCTGCTCTGGTGAGATCCCACCTGGAGAGCTGCATCCAGCTCTGGGGACCTCAATATAAGAAGAACATAGACTTGTTGGAGTGAGTCCAGAGGACGAGATGAAGATGCTCAGAGGGCTGGAGCACCTCTGCTATGGAGGGACAGTGAGAGAGCTGCGGTTGTTCACCCTGGAGAAGAGAAGGCTCCAGGGAGACCTGAGAGCCCCTTCCAGTGCCCAAAGGGAGCTTGTTAGAAAGACTTTTTAGCAGGACCTGTGGTGGCAGAACAAGGAATGCTGCTTTTAAAATGAAGAGGGGAGATGTAGATTAGATGTAAGAAAGAGATCCTTTCCTCTGAGCGTGGTCAGGCCCTGGCACAGGTTGCCCAGAGAAGCTGTGGCTGCCCCATCCCTGGAAGTGTCCAAGGCCATATTGGACAGGGCTTGGAGCATCCTGGTCTAGTGGAAGGTGTCCCTGCCCATGGCAGTGGGATTGGAACAAGATGATCTTTAAGGTCCCTTCCCACCCAACCATTCTATCATTCTAAGTCCTGCCTTTCCTACCTCTTTTTATTCTATTCTTGTTTCTTGGAGTTTCAATTCATATTGTTGACATGTTTTGCTATCTCCTTCCAGCATATGGATTATCTGATACCATGTCCCTTTGACTGTTTTCCCTCCACCAGGTTGTTGATACCTGTAATTCCATCTCTTCGTTCAGGCTCAAAAAGGCCAGTTCCATCTTCTTTGTTTCTAAGGTTTCCATTATTTACATAGTAAAACACCAACTGCCACTTCAGCTCCCATCTTGACAACCTTTTCAAATGTCAGTCTTTTTGTTTTCCATTTTCTGTTTGATTACTTACTTCCCATGACCTATTCTTCATTGAGAGGTACCATAGTTGTGTCTTCATCTTGAGAAATGTCATCCCAAACCATATGCTCTTGTGCAGTGTTTGGCTCCCCTCACTCCCTGCCTTGGAAGTTCCCTCCCAGCCTCCTTGATTTTAAGTGACAGTGCCTCAGATGAACTCTCCCTCTCCTGTACTGGCTTCTGGTGCTCTGAATATGAGCCTGAAATTGTCTTGCCTTCATCCTCTGCCTCTCCTGCACTCTCCCTGGACCTGCAGGAAATAAGGAAGCATTTCAGAGAACATCACCATAGAGATCCTTTTCGTTGGTGTCTTTTCCAGGAGCCTAAATTTTGTCTCCACACAGAGGACCTCCCTTGCCTGTGTCATTGATATCCATTTGGGCTGTGACCACAGGCTGCTCATAACCTGCTTCCTCTAATCTTCCACCTTCCTTTATGTGTTCTAACAATCAATGGTATCATCTTGTATTTAATACTTTTAATAATTGATAACTGCTTTACTGATTGATCCTCCAAGTGCCTTAATTTTGCTTTCCTCTTGCAAATGGTCTTAATACCTTATTGATGAGGGTTTCTCTGGAGGAAGTGGAGAAAAAAATATTGCACAGTAATGAAACAAAACCCTTTCAATACAATTTAAACTTTGTGATGACCTGGAAAGGAGACAAAGTAAGGGAGATTTAAGGATATCTCACTGCCAAGCCCAAGAGGATATGCTTTCATTAAATTTAGCAGCCTAAATCAGCTCCTCCCCTCCCATCTGAATGGCTGGCAGATAGACTGTGATCAGGCAAATATGCTTCCCTTCACCCTTATTTGTGTTGCTAAGTTTCTCCTAAAATTTCTCAGTGTCGTGACTGCAATAGCAACAGTGGGAGCACAAAATCAGACAAGGAGATATCACACAGACCCACTCAAAGCACTTTGGCTAACGAGGTGCTTGTAGCACAGGTTGCCAATACTGATTGAATCTCTTGCTGCTTCTAGCACTGGAGATGAGACCCAAATTAAGAAATTATAGCAATTACATCCTGTTTCATGAAAAAGGCTGGGATGGTTACTCTACAAAAGTGCCTAAAAAAAGATTTCTTAGGTTTTTTTAGACACCTGTGTTCATAAATGTCAATGTTTTTGGTATTAGAGTTATAGAATCCTAGAATCATATCATAGTTTGGGTTGGAAGGGACCTTCAAGATCATCTAGTTCCAAAACCCCTCACTCTTTGTCCCTCATGGGTAAAGACACCTCCCAGTAGACCAGGTGGTTCAGTGACCCATCCAGTCTGGTCTTGAATGCCTCCGTAAAGTGAGAGTCCAGGGATGGGGAGTATGAAATATTAGATATCTAATATTTTCTCCTGTGCATATCCAGAGGTGCTGCTCTCTCAAAAGACCTTTCCTTCCCAACATTTGAAGAGATTCATGATGCTTGCACTATTTTCCAATACCCCAGTGAAGCTCATCTCAAAAACAAGTTATCATAGAATCATAGAATCGATTGGGTTGGAAAAGACCTCCGAGATCATCAAGTCCAACCCTTGCTCCAACTCCAGTCCCTTTACCACATCATGGCACTCAGTGCCACGGCCAAACTCAGTTTAAAAACCTCCAGGGATGGGGAATCCACCCCCTCTCTGGGCAGCCCATTCCAATGTCTGAGCACTCTCTCTGCAAAGAATTTTTTTTCTGATCTCCAACTTCAATTTCCCCTGGCAGAGCTTGAGCCCCCCGTGCCCCCTTGTCCTATTGCTGAGTGCCTGGGAGAAGAGACCAACCCCCACCTGGCCAGAACTTCCCTTCAGGGAGTTCCAGACAGTGCTGAGGTCACCTCTCAGCCTCCTCTTCTCCAGCACAAACACCCCCAGCTCCCTCAGCCTCTCCCCATAGCACTTGTGCTCCACTCCCTTCACCAGCCTCGTTGCTCTTCTCTGGACCCGCTCCAGCACCTCAGGATCTTTCCTCATCTGAGGGGCCCAGAGCTGAACACAACACTCAAGGTGTGGCCTCCCCAAGGCAGAGTCCAGGGGAAGGCTCACTGCCCTGGGCCTGCTGGCCACGCTATTTTGGATGCAGGCCAGGAGCCCATTGACCTTCTTGGCCACCTGGGCACACTGGTGGCTCCTCTTGAACTTCCTGTCCCTCAGTCCCCCCAGGTCCCTTTCTGCCTGGCTGCTCTCCAGCCACTCTGTGCCCAGCCTGGAGCGCTGCAGGGCTTGGGGTGGCCAAAAGGCAGGACCTGCACTTGGCCTTATTGAACTCCATCCCATTGCAATCAGCCGATCTCTCAAGTCTGTCCAGATCCTTCTGCAGAGCCCTCCTGCCTTCCAGCAGGTTGACACTCCCTCCCAACTTGGTGTCATCAGCAAATTTGCTGCTGATGGACTCAATCCCCTCATCTAAATCATCAATAAAGATGTTAAACAGGACTGGACCCAAGTTCTGAGGGCATGTAGAGATCACCAACGACACAGTCCTGACTGTCTGGCAATGCATAATCCATCCTTTTTGTGATGGAACAGAGATTCTCTTCCTTGCGTAGGAAGTGGGTGGTTTGGACTCAAGTCTCTGAGGTTGGGATGTTTCCAATCTCCCATTCCCATGTCCTAGAAAAATGTGCTAATCATACACCTGGGTTAAAGTTGCTTTCTATCCTGCAAGGCAAAACTGTGTTTTTGTGTGGAAAAAAGGGCCTTCAAGGTTCATAAAGCCAATGAAGGAATAGCCAGAGAAGCAAAACGACATTGCAGCTCATGAGGGGGGAGATCCCAGACAACCTCTTGGGAGAGAGCATCGAAAGGATGTGAAAATGGACAGCAGAGGACCTTCAAGGTTAAACAAAACACTCATGTTTGATGTGATAAAGAAGAGGGAATTTGCTAGAATTTCCCTAATCCTCATAATGGAGGAGCTTCTTCCTAGAGGGAATAATAGAGGTTACCTCCCTCGGTGGATGCCCTTTGTGAGGTTGTTGCGCCTCATCCTTGCTCTTGAATAGATTGCCTGGGGATTGGAAAATTACTTTGCCTTTCTTCTTAAAAATGAGTTTTCACTAACTATTGTAGAGAGCTACAGCTGTATGTTTCAGAGGAGAGGTTTTATCACTGATTCCTTTCAGGCTGAGCATCCTTTTTCATAAAGGAAATAAATGCTAAATGCAAATAAACCCTGCTCTTATTAGGACAGCTTTGTTCTTCATATTGTGTGAGTGGGAGAGATGGGCACAGGTCTGTGTAGTGTGTGTGTACTGGAGAGGACACACAGGAGCACTGAGAGCACTGAGACTTGGCCTTGCAACCCTGGCACAGTACACCTGGATTTGTGCTGCAGTGTCTGGGCATCTTTAGTACCTCACCCCCACCTTTAGTAAATTTACTTCCATAAAATATTGTAGTTATTCAGGCATTTCAAAGCTGTCATTGATGGCAGGCCTACAAGGAAGAGGTTAGAGGGTGCAAAAGAGGCATGCTCAAGGTAAAACTTTCTTTTGCTTCCCAAACGATCAAAGATTTCCCTCTGTGGCCAGGAGGATACTGTATTACAGGGAATCTCTCGATCCTGGATCCATTAAAATTCTCTTTATCTAAAGCAATGTGGTCAGAAAGTCAAGGGATCTGATTTTCTTCTTCTGCTCTGCTCTGGTGAGGCTCCACCTGAAACACTCTGTTGTGGTGGGCTGACCCTGGGCAGGCACCAGGTGCCCACCAAAGTCACTTTGTCACTCCCCTTCTTCAACCTCAACAGGAGAGAGAAAATATGATTAAAGACTCAGGGGTTGAGATAAGGACAGAGAGAAATTACTCACCAATTACTGTCATGTGCAAAACAGGCTCAACTTGGCCAAAATTAGTTGAATTTATTGCCAATCAAATCAGAGTAGGATGATGAGAAATAAAACTGAAATTTAAAAGCACTTTTCCCTACCCCTCATTTGTCAGCATTAAACTTATTTTCTGTGATTTACCTCCTTCCCACCAGTGGTGCAGGGGAACAGGGAATGGAGAAAGTACTACAGGCACAGGAAAATTGTGGACCTGCTGGAGTGTGTTCAGAGGAGAATCACCAAAATGCTCAGAGGGCTGGAGCACCTCTCCTATTAAGACAGGCTGGGAGAGTTGGAATTGTTCAGCCTGGAGAAAAGAAGGCTCCAGCATGACCTTAGAGCACCTTCCAGTGCCTCAAGGGGCTACAAAAGAGCTGGAGAGGGACTTTGGACAAAAGCATAGAGTGACAGGATGAGAGGGAGTGGCTCCACAGTGAGAGAGGGCAGATTTAGATTAAATATTTGGAAAGAATTCTTCCCCTGTGAGGGTGGCAAGGCCCTGGCACAGGTTGCCAAGAGAAGCTGTGGCTGCCCCATCCCTGGAAGCTTTCAAGTCTGGTTTGGATGGGGCTCTGAGCATTCTGGTCTAGTGGAAAGTGTCCCTGCTCATGGCAGGGGGTTGGAACTAGACCTTGATGGTCACTTCTAACCCAAACTATTCTGTGATTCTGTGTTAATTCTATGATTATTCTATGATTTAGACAATATATAACAGGGACATTTTTTAAAATGAGACACACTGACACAGGGTTGCCCAGACAGATGGTGGATGTTCTATCCCTGGAAACATTTCAGGTTAGACAGGACAGGGCTTTGAACACCTTGGTCTAGTGGAAAATGCTGCTGGTTGTTGCAGGGTGGTTGGAGTGGATGATATTTAATAGTCCCTTCCAAACCTAGGCCATTCTGTGGGTCAATTACAATGTAGATAATTAAGGCAACATATCCCAAAGTTTTCCACAGTAATTGTTCATGATTTGCTTTGAGCAGCATCTCCAACAAGGATCAGAAGTGTCTGCACTTCAGTAGAGGGCCAGCTGTACTCCAGTCCTGGTCCACAGTTAATGTGAAGTCAATGGAAGAACTTCTGCCGAGTCAATAAGCCTTGGATCAATTCCCTGTGTCAGTTCCCAAAGTGCTTTTGAATAATGTGCCCTGAAGGCTTTATATAAAATCGAAATTAGTGTTTTCATTTGCTTGTGTATCATCAGAATAAAACTTTTTTTGGAAATTGTTTTACCTGGTTATTTATCTGTTTGGAGATTGGAGCTGAAGTCTATTGATCAGCCTGATTAAAGAATGTGAAATCAGAGTGAGGCTGGTGCTCCAATTTTAATGAGTTAGTGTTTTCCTTTTATTTTTCTGAGGCAGATTTGATAAAATGAGATACAAATCTACCCACCTGCAGGCCATTGAGATAATACAGTGCTGGGGCAGGGAAATGCAGTGAGGATACCTGCATTCATCAACATGAGAAATGCAAAAAGGGAGGATGATTACCTTTGGAAAATGTTTTTCATAGTCCAGGAGCTTGAGATATTAATGAACTGGTGCTTGAATGAACCAGACCTCTTGATCTTAAAGTGTTATAATTTCAAACACAACAGAAGTAAATGTGGGGCAATGGACCCATCCATTTCAATATAGACCATCCCAGAATTGTAGAATATCCTGAGTGGAAAGGGATCCACGAGGATCATCAAGTCCAGCTCCTGGCCCTGCAAAGGACACCCCAAAAAATCACACCATGTGCCTGAGAGTGTTTTAAATGCCCTTTCTCAGTGTTCTGATCTGCGTTATACTCTGACCTCAGTGTGGGCTGCCACCAGAAGCAGAGTTGGTCCTGCTCCTTCCACTTCTCAGCTGATCCTGGCTGGACATTTCTGTGCCTTCCCTTCAAATCCCTGTGGGTCCCTTCTGACTTAAGACATTCTGTGATTCTACAATTCTATTTTAAACATTTCTATTAGACTTTAGTGAAATATAGGAGGTAATATAACAGGAGAGGATCAAGGAGATGTGTCCTTTAGGCCAACAATTTCAAGGTTCAGTAAATCTCTGTCTCTTGGCAGTTGAAAAAGTACCACCATAGGTGCCCAACCTGTGTTTTGCAAAGATGAGGTTCATTAGGCTCCTCGGAAATGGAACTGCTCCAACTGAAATCACCCTAATAGAAAAGTGGGAATAAGCAGAGCCCTTAACAAGAGCAAAAAGCTCAGTGGAGAAAACTGCAATTAGAGCTCAAAAATTTAGCATGAACATCACTGTAAGAAAATTCAAATTAACCCTCACAAAGAAAATTAAAATACAGAGCAAGGATTCTTCAGTACTTAAACATGAAAACAGGAATTAAAAATGGAATAAGAAATACAGGGCAGACATTAAAGATAATGGAAATATGACCCTGCAGTTAAAGGTCTACTTGAGCTCAGTTTTCTGTAAGGACTCTGCTGTAGAACCTGCTAAGAAAAGACAAGATGATTAATGGGAAGAGGACTGTGGACATGGAAATTTCTATTACCAAAGTGAAAAGAAAACTCTCTAAACTAGTTTCATTTAGCTAGGGAGAAGGGAGGAGATATGGAGCTGGATAATCAGCATTTTTGATATTTGAAAGAGCTGGCTCAGGAAATCAGTGCTCCATCTCAAAGCTCTTTAATAAATGTATGAGGTTGGGGGTGGTTCCATGTGTGTGTCAAATCATAAATACAGTGACCATATATGAGTGCAGAAAAGCAACACCCAACCCCAGAAATGTGCAAGTTTTCGAATAAATCTTCCTGAAAACAAAAATGAATGAATAATTAAAGAAAAGAAACGACCAAAGGAGGTGAAAATAAATCAAGATGGGAGGAAATACAGATATATCAAAGGCTGTTTGTGTCTGATATCTTTCTTTAAAAAAGATAAACAATTCTTATGGATGAGAAAAATGCTTTAGACATAATCCACTTAGACTTCAATGAATATCAATATTGTGCCACATGGGATATTATTAACTGGAGAAAATGTGGATCATTTCCAAAATACTAATGTGGTAAGTAACTACTAAAGAGAAATGACCTGGGGTTTTAAAGAGAAGAGAACTTACAGTTTGCAGAGCAGTTTTTAGTGGAGTTTCACAATGCTCTGTCTTAGGACTAATCTTATTTAATGTTGCCATTGGTGACCCTGCCTTAAAAAATAGAGCTTTACTAATGACTTTTGTAGACAGCACAAAGCTGGGAGGTACAGGCAATTCAGGAGAGGATTGGGGTGTTAGTGAGGTGAATTGGATGGAGGGCTGAAAAATATAATGGGACAAAGAGGGAGGTCGTGTGTGTGGGGATTAATAACAAGAGAATTGGCTCTGAAGCTGGAGCTTGGCGGTGGAAAATGAGGGACTAAAAAGGGCAGGTTGTGTTTGCTGATCACAGAATGATAAAGCCCTGAAAAAGCAAACATCCTAAGGCTGGGGTTTCTCAGGAGAGGCTTTTGGTGAGACTGAAGTGAGGCCTCTTACGAAAATGGGTACAAAATCCTAGGCTCCCACAAACAAAAAATATGACTTCAAGCTGCTGCTGCTGTGAAGTTGATCCAGGACCAACCATCAGTGGCATGGAGAGGTTACCAGAGAGGAAAACCTGGAAGTGTTTGTGTCTTACACAGCCTGGGAAAGAGATACCTGGGAGAGAATATATTCCATTTAATTCACTTTATTTATATATTTAGTTTATTTATATATTTCCTTATATTCACTTTAATATAAGTGAACTCAAGGAACAGAGAAGGATTTTTTTAAGCAGAGGGAGAACAGTGATCACAAAATCATGGAAAAGCTTGGATTGGAAGCAATGTTAGAGATCACCTAGTTCCAATCCCCATCCCTGAGCAGGAATGCCTCCCTCTGGATCAGGATGCTCAGAGCCCTTATGTGAGAATGAGACAAGAGATGCAGGAATAAATTGTTATATATTGGACATGGATAAATTTAGTCTGGAAAGTCTGAAGAATTAAGATGGAAGTGTCTGGGAGAGTGTCCTAATCCAAATAATGGGAACGAAAGTCCTTATTACAGGTAGATTTATGAGGTAGAAACTGAAAGATATCACTGCATATGACACCAGCCATGGCAAAGAGGGGGTTCTGACTGCCCAGAAAGATTCTGGGTACACTGAGCTCTGCTGGGTCACCTTCAGTCCTGAGCTGAGATGTCTGCATGATGCTGCATTTAAAGTTCTGTGCCTGTGACAGAACTGTAGAATCAGAGAATATTCTGAGTTAGAAGGGACCCATAAGTTATCATTGAGTCCAACTCCTGGTGCTGCACAGGAGCCCCCAAACTATCTATAACTATAGCCTACAACTCCCTGAAGGGAAGTTGTGTCCAGGTGGGGGTTGGTCTCTTCTCCCAGGCACTCAGCAATAGGACAAGGGGGCACGGGCTCAAGCTCTGCCAGGGCAAATTGAAGTTGGAGAGCAGAAAAAACTTCTTTGCAGAGAGAGTGCTCAGGCATTGGAATGGGCTGCTCAGAGAGGGGTTGGATTCCCCATCCCTGGAGGTTTTTAAAGTGAGATTGGCCGTGGCACTGAGTGCCATGATCTGGTAAAGGGACTGGAGTTGGAGCAAGGGTTGGACTTGATGATCTCGGAGGTCTTTTCCAACCCAATCCATTCTATGATTCTATGAAAAAATCACACCTGAGGGCATTGTCCAAACACTTCCTGAACTCTGGCATGGTTGAGGCCTTTTCATTGTTCTTTGCTGCGTGGTACAAACCTATCTTAGATGAGTTGTGAGTGAGACTTTGAGGTGTACTGTTGATTCCAAACACAAAATATTCTCCTGATCTTTATGTACAGGAGATAACTATGAGGGTAAATGAGCTGGGCCACACTCCAAGGCAACTCTTTTCCTCTGTGGAGAAACTTGGAAGCCCAGGGTCCTTCCTATTTTAGTTGAAAGGCTGCCATCAGATCAAAAATGAGCAAGGATGAGTCAAAGCAACTCAGAGGAGAACAACTTGGGGGTGTTGTTTGATGAGAATCTCATCATAACGTGGCCATTGTGCAGTTGCAGCCCAGAAAACCAACTGTGTCCTGGGCTGCATCCAAAGCAGTGTGGGCAGCAGGTGAGGGAGGGGATTCTGTCTCTCTGCTGTGTTCTCATGAAACCCAACCTGGAGCACTCCATCCAGCTCTGGGCTCCACAATAAAAAGGATGTGGACCTGTTGGAGCAAGTCCAAAGGAGACCATGAGGGCTGGAGCACCTCTCCCATGAAGACAGGCTGAGAGAGTTGCAATTGTTTAATCTGGAGAAGAGAAAGACCCAGGGAGGCCTTAGAGCACCTTCCAGTACTTAAAGGAGATGCAGAAAAATTTGAGAGAGAATTTAGACAAGGGCATGGCGTGACAGGACAAGGAGGGTTGGCTTCAAACTGAAGGAGGGTAGATTTAGATTTATGGAATAAATTTTTCCCTGTGAGGGTGGAGAGACCCTGGCACAGGTTGTCCAGAGAAACTGTGGCTGTCCCATCCCTGGAAGTGTCCAAGGCCAGGTTGGACAGGGCTTGGAGCAACCTGGGATGGTGGAAATTGTCCCTGTCTGTGGCATGGGGTTGGAATTAAATAACCATTAATGTTTCTTCCCATCAAAACCATCCTGTGATTCTGTCATTAATGCCCAGACTTAGACCTATGCAAGGGAGGAGAAAAAATGTCCTATTTGTTCTTTGTATTTGTACCTGCTGGATTGGGACTAAACATTACAGACAACTGCAGCTGCAATCGAAGGACATTTCTGCAACAAGAGGGAAGGACATGTCCTTATTGAGCTGTCCTTTCACAGCTTCTCTGAGTAAATGTTTCAACAGAACAAGGAGTTTCTCAGCACAAGGCTGAGCTGCTGTACTTGCACAAAATGATTTCCAGGCTCCCTCACACCATGTATCCAAAGGAAACTTTGAGAACCAGGCAGGAGACCTTACACTGACATTGCACTCTCATTCTTGTAAAGCATAATTTACTCAGCCCCTTTCTCGGTTTACTGAGTGATCGAAATACAGTAGAAGGTTAAATGTCTCACCTACAATCAAATATAACCTCCTCATCGACCTCCTGAAATTACAAAAATTCTGACACTGATATAGGGAAAATGCACTGATAGTTTGCTCAACAGTAAAATAATGAACAGTAGTAGAGGATTTTATATCTATTCCACAGGTTAAGAGCAACATGTTTGTCCTTGCTCTTGACAAGTCATCCCAGTCAAGGAGTTCTCCTTATGTGGGATCAGCTGTGAGAGAGCAAAGGAGAAAGGCTTTCCCCTGTGAGAGAGAACAAAATGTAATCTTCTGAATCATTTTAACAAACACTCTGTTATGTTACCAGGGACATCTTGAGGGAAACTCCTCTTGTGGCTGCTGCAAGTTGGGTGCCACCAGGTCACTGTGACCTGACAATCACAGTCAGTGGGGGAGCGGAGTGGGGGAGTGACAACACAGGAATCCTGGGAAGGCCTGAGAAGAGTTCATGGAGTAGTCCAAAAAGCTGGATACATTTTTAATATCGATATAAAAGAGGAAAATACTAAAGGGAAAAAAATAATAAATGTAAGTCCTATTTAGATATGATTCATGTTTGTCAGAAACCCCCAATCAAGTGACAGTCAGTGACATTAAATTCTACCTATATTTGGGACATGTCATATGAAAAGAATTGATCCACTGAACAGTCAGACCAAAACCATGAGGAATATCAGTCCTTGTTTGGAGAAGAAAAGATGTGGAGGAGAAAATCATCATAACTCCCTCGTATTCCCATAGTGATGAGAGAGGACAATCCTCGCCTGTATCCATGGTGTGTGTAAGCAAGGAATATTCCTTATACAGAAAAGGCTGAGAGCTGCATTCAGAGAGATTTAGTAGCTTAAAGGGAAAGATAGAGATTTAAAAGTAATTCAAAACCAGTTTCCATATTTATTCTCATTTGGGTGAGTCAAACAGAGAGATGCTCTTTGGTGGGAGGACTCAAAGAGCACATCCATGTTCTGCCCTGGTTCAGCTCTGAGGTGGCACCTGGTTGCAAGCCAAGAATTCCATGCAGAAGAGGAGCAATAAGAGCACAGAGTTGGGAGGGGATGCAAGACCAAAGAGGCTGTTGTGAAGGAAATCTCTCGATTTTTCCATTCATGGAATCGAGTGTAATTCAAACATGATGCTGCAGCAGAACCGAGATGAACACAAAACATGCCTTTGGCCTTGCTAACTTTGAGCTGATCTTTGGAAGGCAGTGATAGATTCTTTAATTTGAATCATTAAAATAAACCCAAATCAAAACAGCTTCTGAGAATGCATTCAGAGAAAGCTCTCTTGTTGTGCCAAGAGTAGCCTGCATGCCAGAGCTCTAAATAAACAGTCTAAATATACAGATTCATAAATCTTGTGTGTGAAATTAAAACAAGGGAAAGGAAAGTGATTTATTATATGTTTGTTGGAAAGCTTGAGACTTTGTCTTTCATTATAACAACAGTGTCTTCTGAGCTCCTTAAGGGGGCGGGAGTGCTTGACTTCAATTGTGCTTTTCTTGTTTGTTGGTAATTATAAGGTCAGCAGGAAGTGTTCTCAGCACAGTAATCTTTTCAGCTCCACTTTTAGGTTGTTTCTGGATTCCCATTAACAGTTCACAGCTCAGTTCAAGTTCCCCAAAAAAGAAACTGCTCTTAAACTCGTGATCCATCTTTTGTTTCGGGGAAAGGAATTTGTAAGAAATGCCATAAAAATCAGGAGAAGCATTTGGGATCTCTGTGGCCAGATTGTGACTGATGGGCAACACACAAGCTTTGCTTCTTTTTAAGAATTAATCACAGAATCGTAGAATGATTTGAGATGGAAAGGGACCTTCAAGATCATCTCATTCCACCCTCCCTGCCATGAGCAGGGACACCTTCCAGTGTCCCAGTTTGCTCCAAGCCTCATCCAGCCTGGCCTTCGGCACTTCCAGGGATGGGGCAGGCACAGCTTCTCTGGATAACCTGTGCCAGGGCCTGCCCACCCTTACAAGGAATAATTTCTTCTTAATATTTGGTATAAAACTACCTTCTTTCAGTTTAAAGCAATTAATCATAGAATCATAGAATCAATTGGGTTGGAAAAGACCTCCGAGATCATCAAGTCCAACCCTTGCTCCAACTCCACTCCCTTTACCAGATCATGGCACTCAGTGCCACGGCCAAGCTCAGGTTAAAAACCTCCAGGGATGGGGAATCCACCCCCTCTCTGGGCAGCCCATTCCAATGCCTGAGCACTCTCTCTGCAAAGAAGTTTTTTCTGCTCTCCAGCTTCAATTTCCCCGGGCAGAGCTTGAGCCCCCCGTGCCCCCTTGTCCTATTGCTGAGTGCCTGGGAGAAGAGACCAACCCCCACCTGGCCACAACTTCCCTTCAGGTAGTTCCAGACAGTGCTGAGGTCACCTCTCAGCCTCCTCTTCTCCAGCACAAACACCCCCAGCTCCCTCAGCCTCTCCCCACAGCACTTGTGCTCCACTCCCTTCTCCAGCCGTGTTGCTCTTCTCTGGACCTGCTCCAGAACCTCAATATCCTTCCTGAACTGAATGAAACAACATTAATTTTATACCAGATATAGATATGCCTTCATTTATTCAAAAGACATCTTTTGGATAACTCCTAAAAATGTGAAGCTCTTTTTCTTTTCTCTTTTTCTTTTCTTTTATTTTTCCTTTGTCCCCTGCTTGTAGTACCTCCATAACCTCTGGAGCTGGGAATCTCCACTGTCATGTGGAGAGAAGGGACTGTGTGGGCATGAAGGTTTTTTCTTTTGGTACTACTCAAAGTCGTGGCCTGAAGGATTGAGCAAGGCCTGAAGGTACCACTAAGAGTGAGAAATAAAGAAATGAAGAGAGTAAGGAATAGGAATGGAGGGGCAGATGGTGGGTGTCTCTGAGGGTCAGGGTCCCTACTGGAATGTGCCGATGAGCTCTGTGCTGTTACACACCAGTGACTCCTGTGTAACACATCCTAATTTAACCCAGTGGTTTATGCACTGTGGAAGGGAGCCTTCAGCTGTCACCCTTCAGCTGGAGGCCATGTGGCCACTAAGAGCATCTTGGAGATATTCAGAGCCTTGACAAGTCAAGGAAGGCAGAATTTGGAAAACTATTGAAAAGTCAGAGGAAAGACCAGTTAATTCATGATTCTGCCTTACTCTCATCCTCAAAAGGGTGAAATCATCTCCCCCCATCTCTGTGAATCACAGCCTTGCCATCCTCTGGGGTGATGAGGAGTTGTCATCTCCGAATTTGGGATGTGCACTTATTTTCCAACTCTGTCACTTTTCATGATCTTTATCTCCCTAAAAGTTTCATGATCCAGATGTTCCCTATTGGCTTAGGCGGCTGTGCTGGAAATCATCCCTCCCTAGTTCTGCCTAATGCCTGTGACATGAGTATGTGTCCAGTAACCAAAGAAAGGAAATAGGAATTGCAAAACATAGTTGAATTTAACTAAAACAATAATAGTATCTCTGACTTTGGCACCATGGTGGTTCTCTGCCTATACACACAGCTCCACAGAAGAGCTATTCCTTCTCTGCATACCTGAGGGCTGGCTGGCTTTACCTGGATAATAGTACTCACTTCTGTACCACTTAATAACAGGAAATATTGTGTCAGTTTGGAGGAAACCAAAGAAAAATTATCCGGGAAAGGAATTTTCTTTGTGTTGCTCAGTGTCAGTGTTTGAGGAAAGCTTTAGGAGACTCTTTTCACTTCTCTAAATAGCATCACTCTGGATTGATACATTAAAACACCTGGCACAACTGATTTATTGTTCTTTTGTTTTTGTTTTTGTTTTTATTTTCCAGATGGCTGAAGAAAATCTTCATGTCATCCATGGTCAGCTTTTTCTGAAAAAGTTGTTTGTCATTGTTTCTTTTTCTTTTTTTTTTTCCTCCTGAAAGTAGGAACTGCAATTGAAAATTTGCCTTCCTAAACTCACCTCTTCTTACATAAACTGTTATAACACACAAGAGGCACTGAGAACAAGGAGTGGGCTCCAGCCAGAGACCTGCAAAGGACATTCAGGGCTTTAACTGTCTGCTAGACAGTCATATCCTCCTCTTTCATATCTCTAAGGCAGCACTAAACAGGATGTTCTAGAAAAGATGCCTGTCTTGGAAAAAAAAAAGTCTTCTATTTTTGTCTTCAAGATTTTTTTCATTCCCCTAAGAATTTCTTCACAGAATCATAGAATCGATTGGGTTGGAAAAGACCTCCAAGATCATCAAGTCCAACCTTTGGTCCAACTCCAGTCCATTTTCCAGATCATGGCACTCAGTGCCATGTCCAGTGTCAGTTTAAAAACCTCCAGGGATGGTGAATCCACCACCTCTCTGGGCAGCCCATTCCAATGCCTGATTATTCTCTCTGGAAAGAATTTTTTTCTGATATCTTCTAAACCTGGATTGCTAAGAAAAAGCTTCATTTCCCTGCAATACAACTTGCCTGAGCTGACTGTGAGACAACACTGCTCTGAGCACAGTGGCACTGAACACAGGTGTATACAGATGTTTCTGCTTTTGGAAGAGGCAGGATGATGGGGGTTTTCCCTTTTAAAGTGCTTCAAATGTGCAAGGCAACAACTTTTCCTCCCATAGGTTGTGGGCTGCCTCCTTGGTCTCGAAGCAGAAGTGCCACGTAGCTCTACTTTCCACCCCAAATTTGCTGGTGCCAAGCAGGGAACCTTCAGCTTTGGGCAGGTGCCATGAGCACTGACATCCCCATCTCAGTTCAGTTTTAGGGCTGATCATCAAAGTGCTGAATGATTGCTTGCATTAATTGACCTGATGACCCTGATGACTGTTCCATTTCCCACAAGACCCACCCCTGGACAGCCCAAGATCTCAGGTCATTGACTTAGTAAATCCTGCGAGTTCCTTGGCAAAGAAGCCTTTTCTCAAGGCCAAAAATCTCTACAGAGAGGCCTTGAAGGACATAAATATGAGGAGGATCAAAGTTGCCATCTCACTCATTGGGCAAAGAAGCCTTTTCTCAAGGCCAAAAATCTCTACAGAGAGGCCTTGAAGGACATAAATATGAGGAGGATCAAAGTTGCCATCTCACTCATTGGGCAAAGAAGCCTTTTCTCAAGGCCAAAAATCTCTACAGAGAGGCCTTGAAGGACATAAATATGAGGAGGATCAAAGTTGCCATCTCACTCATTGGGCAAAGAAGCCTTTTCTCAAGGCCAAAAATCTCTACAGGGAGGCCTTGAATGACATAAATATGAGGAAGATCAAAGTTGCCATCCCACTCACGGAGCATAGAGGGCAGTGGAAGAGCAAGACCATCATGGTGGGCACTGGGTACTGTGTGTCCCTGGGCAGGGAAGCCTGCCCATCTTCCAGCTTTGCTTTACTTCCTCACTGGAGGGGGGCAAAGAATTTCCCCATGACTTTTGGGCTAAGGGGGTGGGACAACTTGATTTCTAGTAAGTTTGGGGGCTCTTTTCTCCACAGTCTCATTACAATGTCCCTGCTTCCTAGGGCAGTGGTCACAGCATCAAGTCTGTCAGAGTTCAAGAAGTGTTTGGACAACACTCTCAGACATATGGTGGGATTGTTTGGTCTGTCCTGTGCAGACCCGGGAGTTGGACTTGATGATCCTTGTGAGTCCTTTTCTGCTCAATAAGGCCAATGAGATGAAATTTTCTTATCTTTCCTCAGAGGTGATTTCTGGGAGTTAAACCTCAGGACTCTCGAGAGGTCAGTATCCCTTTTTTCCTCCGTTCACTGGGTAAATAGAGGGCCACAGAGTTCAGTGATCTGATGAATTTCAGCAGGGACAGCTCCTTCTCTGAGAAAAGTCACAGCACAGAGAGTCCACAGGTACTGAAAAACCCCTGGAGAACAAGAGTGAGAATGAGAAGAGGGTGTGAAAACAACATGAGAAGAGAAACTGAAACACTTGGATTTGTTTAGCCTCGAAAAGAGAAACCTGAAGGAAGCCAGGTGAGTGTTCTCCCAACAAAGCAGAGAGAGAGTGTGGAGATCAATAATTCTGTGCCCTTGGTGACTAAAACAACCCAAAACCTGTTCAACTTCCTGCAAAGAAAAGAAATTAAATGCCATAAAAGAAAATGAAGAGTGAATGTTGTCTAGAGAGGCTGTGAAAACTCCTTGGATGTTTACTAGAAGACCTGAGGCAAACAAGCTGTGGAGTGGTGTAGGTATCTTTGCTTCTGCCTTGGCACAGAGGAAGGAGATGGGGCAGAGGTTCACAATTTAGGGACAAAGAATGTACCTGAGAAGGGGAAAAACAACAAAAAATTGCTTTCATCCTTGTTGTCTCCCTCTACCCTTGTTCTTTGCTGCTTCTATCCCCAAAATCCATATTTTTGAAGCTGTATGAAGAAAAGCAAACACACACCAGCACCAACCTCCTGTCTTTGAATCAATGGAGATGGCAAGATGAGAACAAAATAATGTTCAAGGGAATTTGTGAAGAAGAGTGAAGCAGAGAGGTTACTCATCTATTCTAGAAAAAGAAGAATAGCTCAATATTAAAAAGTCCAAAAGCTTTGGGAGTCTCTGACCTTTAGGCCCATTGCATCTCTTGGAAATCCACTTTGAAATAAATATTCCTGGCTGACACATGCTCCAATAAAACCAGCATATTGCAGGCAGTTGCTGGTTGGTGCAGAGTCCTGTCAGCTCATTCACAGCACATTTACTGCCAAATCATTCCTTTAATCAGAGGAGTAGAAATGTTACACTCACTGAACAAATCTCCCTCATTCACAAGAGCAGGTTCCCACTCCAACCTGTTGGGTTTCAGCTGCTATTTTGGGAGGAGGTCTTGTCACCTCTTGTGTGTGTGAGTCCCAGCTGCCACGACCGGGGGGAAACTGCAGGCTTGGACTCTAATAATGCAGGTTGCCTCCTTCTACAGGAGCCTTCAGTACCTCTGCCCTAGGTCAGACATCCCTGTGCACATTTTCACTGTGCACAGTGATCCAGTGGATGGGGATTTTTATTCCTGGAAGTCTTATGGAAATAATGAGGTCCTGCTCAGCCTTGGTGTAGTGTTAGGATTTGACTCTTTATAACTGTCAAACACTGGAGAAGGAAAAAAAGTAAAAGAAGAGGTATGGCTGCAAGTGTCCATTGTGCCCACCATCTTCTGTCTGCTGAGGGATATCAAAATGTTGGAGTGAGTCCAGAGGAGGCCACCAAGTTGATTAGAGGGATGGAGACCCTCTCCTGTGAGGAAAGGCTGAGACAACTGGGACTGTTCAGCCTGGAGAAGAAAAGTCTTCAAGGTGAGCTAATTTTGGCCTTCCAGAACCTGAAGGGAGCCCACAAGAAAGAGGGAGAGGGAGCTCTGGGGTGACAGGACAGGGCAGGACAATGGCATGGCTTCAAACTGACAGAGAGCAGGTTTAGATTGAATATTAGGAAGAAATTCTTTACTATGAGAGTGGTGAGGCCCTGGCATGGGTTTCTCAGAGAAGCTGTGGTTGCCCCATCCCTGGAAGTGTTCAAGGCTGGGTTGGATGAGGCTTGGAGCAACCTGGGATAGTGAAAGATGTCCCTGCCCATGACAGGGAGGTTGGAACAAGATGGTCTTAAAGTTCTCTTCCAACTCAAACCATTCTTTGATTCTATAATTCTCACATCTCAGATTTTGCTGTCAGCTTTTGTAGGGGGAAAAAACAATCAAGTTATTAATATGTCAAAAAATAATAGGTAAGACCTAAGGGCTTTTATCTGTCTGAGCCATGGGCTGTGGTTTTGTGATGCACAGAAACACAGGCTTTCCTTTTCCAACCAGCAAAGCCAGAGCAGAAATCCCCCCTGGTTTCCAGAGGCAGAAGCTGCAGATGCAATGTGCTCTTTGTTTTTCCTGAGAGACACTGTCTGCACTCAAAATTAAATAGACTTGGAAATTTTCCTGGGCAATAAGGGCAACTGGCATGTCCCAAGCTGCCTACGTGTGAGGCACTTGTTTGGATGGGCAGTGCCAGATGGGCAGGAAGCCTGGAACACGCTGACGCCGGAGTTGTGCCTGCAAGGGGTTTGGAGAGCCCCACTGGCACACACCAAAGGCACGCCAAGGACCTCTCCAACCCTTGGCTAACATAGATGGATCATGTTCTGCTGCCTAAGAACATTCCCAGACAGTTCAATGTATTGCTACACAGCCATCCAAAAATGCTGCCCCAGTCTCAGCTTCATCTTTGCAACACCAGCAATGAGGATGGTATTTCATGCCAGCATGTGCCACCTCCTGACAACTCAATCCCCACCACCCTCGCTTTGGTGGGCTTTTTAGAACAGTCCCTCTGTCATCTGAATCACCAAATAAAATGCCAGGCGCTGATTTTATGGAATCACAGAATCCTAAACGGTTTCAGTTGGAAGGGACCTTAAAGGCCACCTATTTCCAAAGCCTCTGCCACAGCAATTTCATAGTTACACTATTCAGGAAAACTCAAATCAAGAAAATAAGGATTTGGAAGTTGCAGTGGTCAAATTTAATAAAAAGCAAAGGACTCTTTAGTTCAAGGTTATCCCATTGAGCTGCTGGCCTTGGCTCATGATATAATAAGTGCTATCACACCATTCAGCTCCTTTTGACCCCCCAGCCAGGTTGTCATTTTCCATGGGCATTAATTAATTAGCTGGAAATCCAGAGGAAACAGAACTTATGCTTAAAATTCCCTTTTCCTGTGTTTTCTTATGGATGTTATTCTCTTAGGGGTTTCCAGAAAATTTCATTCTAGAGAGCCCAGACAGGCAGTGGTGTAAACCACAGTGACTTATTCAATAGTCAGATGATGTCAGTTAGAAAAAAAAACAAACAACAAAAAAACCCAAAACCAACCAACCAAAAAAACCCAAACGTGTGGGACACACATTTTCATCTTTCTAACTCACATTGTTGCTGGGCTTGTATGGTATTTCCTGATCTTAAATCTTATAATCACATCAATTCTGTCCAGTACAGGATATTTCAGCACCTGACAATATTTTTATTTCTCATCATAATTGATATCAGATTTATTGGGGTGTGATTGCACATTTCTACCAGACTCCATGTCTTAAACATTAAACCTCACATTGCCCTGCTTGGACTCCCTCAGAGTCACTTCAGTGACTGTGGAAATCTTAATCCAGGAAAGATCTGTCCAAATCCAGGTGCCTACCAATCTGTTAGACCTCTTTTATCCAAAGGGAGGAATTTCTATCCAAATTTGTGATCTGGGAAGACACAGAATGGGATATTTAATCCCCAGCCACATGAAAGCAAACCTTCCTCTTCCTCCTCCTCACATAAATGAGAGAACTATGGCCAACCTACTTGTTTTACATATTTTTTTTAAATACTCTTTGCTACCCGAATACTTTATCTGTGCATTATCGGTACCTCCAACAGATAAATTGAAATATAAAAGTATATATCCTTATTTTCTTAATGCACAGATTAAAGTCCATGCAAGGAAAAAAAAGAGATTTGAATACTGAATAATGTTTATATATATTCATATACTTAGTAAATTTCATTTAATTTTAATTAAACCAGAATGCCACTAAAGAGGCGTTCAAATGAAACTTTTTAGGTTAGTTAAATGATCTTTTGTACGTGAGAGACATTAAAACCCCACAAATGAAAGGTTTTGTTACACGTACTCAGAACAAGAATATGTGTATGATAACAGTGTATTTGCTTCTATTTTAGTTTGTTAAAGGGAATCATAGTTGGTATATGAGCTGGTTTGTTGACAGAGGGAGGAAAAAAAACATGAAGCCAAGCCAAACCATTCCACCTACAATATTAATTAACTCCAGTATGAAGAAATCATTCAGGTTTTATATTTTTTTCAAAACTATATTTATCCACTGATTAGAAAAACAAAACCCAACCCAACTACTGTTTTTTAGCTCTTTTGAGCCAGTTATACCATTAATATATTTAAAGCTTAGACGTCCTGCAATTCAAGTGATCACATTCTCCATCCCATTTGTGGATCAGATCCAAAACCCTCTAAGAATCCCACTGAGTACAGAGTCTTTCTTGATCAAAACATTGCCAAGTGTCCTGATAAAATCCTGCCATTTGTGAGATTGGAAAACAAATTATTACGTTAAAAAATCCAGCTTCTATTGAACAAAATAAGAACAAACCCAATAATTTTAATTTGGGAGAAAAGAGTCCTGAAAGTGGCACCTGAATTGATCTAAAAGCTGAAAAATAGAAGCTGAATGAGAATGTTTGTTGATTTTTTTGTCACAGGCTTTTAATCCTGTTGGATGAAAGTCACAAATGCTTCCAGTCATTCCAGTCTTCCTCCTCACCTTCCTCTAAAGACCATTCCCAGGAGGAACTTGGCAATGACTGTAGGTGGCCTGTGGGGCTCTCTGGCACATGGCAATGTACACAAGATCTCATTCCACTGCCAGTGGTGTCAGGGCCTCCCAAACAGAGCAGGAACTGCTGAGACAGACACAACCAGGGCTGCATCTGGGAATTGGTTTCTTCCTGAGAGGCTCCTTGACTTTCCTGCTGCAGCAAAGGATATGTGGGAAGCTCCTGATGAAGAGGAATGTTTAAGGATGTCCTACGGAGAATGGCACCTTCAGTGCTCTCCCAAAGGAGCAGGGAGTTCAGGGCCATGCAGATGACTAGAGGGAACATTTTTCTATGAGGAAACTGGGAATTGAGATTTTTGAGCCTGGAGAAGAGAAGGATCCAGGTAGTCTTTAATTCAGCCTTTCAGTACATGGAGGTACCTCAAGCTGCAGTGAAGGTGCAGCTCCAAGAAAACTGGAGAGAGACTTTTGACAAGGGCATGATAGGCCAAAGGGAAATGAGTTAAACCTGAAAGGGACTGAATTTAGATAAGATATTGGTAATAAATTTTTCACTTTGAGGGTGATGAGGCTCTGGCAGAGGCTGCCCAAAGAAGCTGTGGCTGCGCCATCCCTGGAAGTGCCCAAGGACAGGTTGGATGGTGTTTGGAGCATCCTGGGATAGTGGAAGGTGTCCCTGCCCATGCTGGGAGGCTTGGAATGAGATGATCTTGAAGGTCCCTTCCAACCCAAACCATTCTATGATCCTGTGATTCCATGTTTATAACTAGGGAATGCCCACAGGGTCGGGACTCTGATGAGTAACATGTGGGTACAAAGCCTTACACAGGCTGGTAACCTTCTGCTAGTCCTCCAAGACAGATTATGTTTGACAATAAAAGACATGTTTATAGGTTTAGGGAGTCTTTTAGTTAGGAAAAAGACATGAACTCAACTAACCATCCTGTTTTGAAAGGATTGTCCCTCATTTCTGGAAAACCTAAAGATGACAAACTCTCCCTTTGTTTAATGACAGAATGTTTTCAGTTGGAAGTGAACTTAAAGATGATTTAGTTCCAATCTCCCCCTCATGGGCAGGGATACCTTCCATTTCATTCGTTCCTTCCAGGTAAGTAAATGTCCTAGTTCAGCAAACCAAGACCAGTTTATCACTGTGTGGGTGTGACCAGAGCTGTCTATTCTAAACCCTCTGTGTCATTTCTCATGAACTGTTAACAATGGACCGTTTGCAGCAGCTGCCCAAGGCACACCTGACCCCTCCGGTTGTAAGATGGGGGTTACAGAAGCCTGTGAGAGAGGATCTGTGATAACTCCCCTCCAGGAAGTTGTAGGCACCTTCACACCCAACCTGAAGGGTCATGTCTGCCCATGCGCCATCAACAATTCCAAAAATCCCCCATGACTCAGAGTCAGATCACCCACTGTGGAACTCCCCACCCTGGGGGAGGTACTGGGTATTTCCACCTGAACCTGAGGGGATATAATCTTGGGCTCTGGGGACTCCTGGGACCATTTTCATCCGGTCCAGAGGAGGACCAGAACCTCGACAGGGCTATGACCACCACTCTTGACCAGAATGTGACATCATCTGCACCCACAGGTTTTTCTTTCCCTTCTTTTCACTTTGGATTCAGGGGAACCATGTGGGGCTCAGCACAGGGGCCAATGAACACCATCGTGTTTGTGCCCCAGAGATCTGGGTTGTACTTCTGGCTTTTGTGGGTTAAAACCAATTTCTCTTTGTATCATTGCACTTATTGTAATATTTTTATTAAATTGTATCTCTGACTTACGATCTCTTTTGTGTTGGGTTCACTTCTGCCAGTTTACCTTTAAACCAGCACAGTAAAAGATGAGCTTATTCATCAACCAAACTTTTGCAGGACAAAACTGAAGCAGAGTGGCTGCTTATGACACTTTTCAGTGTGAAACCTGCCTTGAGAAACCTTTTAACAAAAGTGAGCCCAAGCCTGTGCAAATTACTTTTAAGAGAAGTCCATTCACGTTGTCCTCAGCAGTGCTGAATTACACTCGTGAAATAAAAATCATGGACTTTGCCTGTCAAAATGTGCTATTACCCCATAAAACTCTGCCTTTGCACTTTCTACTCAAGTAAAGAGATTGCATGCAAGGGAACAGATCTGTGAAAGGCCCATTAAGAGCTTGGTAGGCAGCAGATGTTAACCAGAGATGAAGACCAGAACATCACCTGGCAACGATACACTGAGGTTATTTATTGGTTAAAGCCTCAAGAGGTGGTGGCAAGTCAGATCCTTCTGTTGGGTCGTGAACAGTTGTGGACAGGAGTCTTACCACAAGTCTCTGGGGTCATCCCTCCCCAGCCCAGTAGCTGCTGGGTCTTCAGGGTGAGTCCAACCCTGAGTTTGCCTGAAACCAGCATGGAACATCAGGAATGTATCTGAAGTACAATAAAGGAAGTGATGTCAATTCAAATGTTGGAGAAGGTCTCAACAGGAGCTCTGAGATGAACAGTTTGAGAAGGGCAGCAAAGCCAGGGAAGAGTCTGGAGAACAAGTCTGATGAGAAGTGACAGAGGGAGCTGAGGAGGCTCAGCCTGGAGGAAAGGAGGCTCAGAGGAGACCTTTTTGGTCTCTACAACTACCTGAGAGGAGGTTGTAGCCAGGTCAGAGTTGGTTTCTTCTCTGATGTAACAAGCGATAGGATGAGAGAAAGTGGCCTCAGGTTGCTCCAGGAGAGATTTAGCTAGAATATTATGATTTTTTTTCATACAAATGGTTGTAAAGCATTGGAACAGGCTGTCCAGGGAACTACTGGAGTTACCATCCCTGGAAGTGTTCAAAAATGAGTGGATGTGGCCCTTGAGGATCTGATTCAATGGTGAACATGGTGGTGGTGCTGGGCTTGCATTTGGACTTCATGATTTTAAAAGTCTTTTCCAACTGTAATGGTTCCATGATTCAGTGGTAGAAAATTCTCCTTCTTTGGTCATCAGATACAAGGCAACATGAAAAAAAAGCAACTTATAAAACAATTTTTGTGCAGGGTTTAAACACTTGAAAGGTTTTCCCCAATGAAGACGTGAAGAAAATTGCACATTCTCACTTTGACAGGAGCAACTTGTGTGCCACAATAGCATCTACAATAATTCCTATGGGTCATTAGACTGAAAGAACAAATTAAATAGAGTTGTTCTGCAAAATTCACCCATTGTCAAATAATATATCTTGTTAGAATAAAAGCATTGCATATTTCGGGTGATATCCTCGCTCCATTTTCAATCAAAAGAATCATTAAAGGCTTGGTTGAAAAGGGTGTATTTTCCTTTGTGGCCACTGATGCTTTAAACCATGGAAATGTTAAAATGTTCCTGGCAGATGTTCATTCCTATACAGTAGGAAGAGAAGTGATCTATTGTCTGCTTAATTATTTTCAATACAAGAGTGAAAATTCATTAGAAATGCTTGAAATTGCAAGAAGTGCATTAAAGTCGATTGGCTTCACGACGTGTTGTCATTTGCAGATGACAGAGCTGATTCTGACTCCCATGGTCTGATGTTGATGGTCCTTGGTCATATGGAAATGAGAACCAAATAGGGTTCTTAGTCAGAGATAATATCTCTGCTTAGACAATCTGACAGTTTGGGGCCCCTCATGACAAGGATGACATTGAGGTGCTGGAGCATGTCCAGAGAAGGGAATGGAGCTGGGAAAGGGGCTGGAGCACCAGGAGTGGCTGAGCGAGCTGGTGGGGCTCAGCCTGGAGAAAAGGAGGCTCAGGGGAGGCCTTACTGCTCTCTACAACTCCCTGAAGGGAGGTTGTTCCAGGTGGGGATCAGTCTCTTCTCTCACATACCAAGTGTTGGGGCAAGAAGAAACAGCCTCAAGTGATGCCAGGAGAGGTTTAGATTGGCTATTAGAAAGAATTTTCTCATGGGAAGGGTTGGAAAAGCATTGGAACAGACTGTCCAGGGAAGTGGGGGAGTCACCACCCATAGAAGTGTCCAAAAAATGCACTTGAGGACATGGTTTAATGATGACCATGGTGATAGTTCTCTGTTGGAAGTTGGATTGATGATCTTAAAGGTCTTTTCCAACTTCATTTATCTTGTGGTTCTATGACATAACTGAGTTAAAAAAACATAAAGAGAGAAACAAAAGCCCCACAAGCTTTCAGTGCACCAAGTCATCTTCAAATACAGAGTGGAATCAGCAGCCTGCCAAGCTGAATGGAAGTGGGGAATCATCATTCAAAGTTAAACTCATTTATTTTTAAGCAGTTGAAGAATTTGGAAGAGAAGCTCGGAAGTGTCAGCAGAGCCAGAGCGATGTGGAAAGCAGGACAGATCATAAAGTGCTTGGCATCTCTTGGATGTAGGGAGAGGGTGTTAATTATTCATGCAAAATACTGAAGGCTGGAATCTAGAAAATTCCTAAAAAGTGAAACTTTTAAAGATAGGCACAACAAATAGTATGAAATGTCAACTGAATATGCAACATCATTATCTACCACACTTATGACATTTAACTCAAGATTAGTTATTTGACAAAAATCAGTTTTCAAGGCTCTTGCCTTCATTTTAGACTGGGATTGCCAGAGAATTTCACAGAAATCTGTTTTGGAAAACAGTCATGGAAGGCATTTAATGCAGCCTCCTGCCTGCAACAAGGCTGTTGCCAACGTTAGGTGAAGGCAGCAATGACTTCTCCCAGTTGAGTCTTGAGACTTCTATGGTCTCTCTAGTGAAAAGTTACAGAGTTTTAATGCTTTTCTAGTGCAGGGGTTGTTTGGGGCTTTTTCTGAGGGGACATGCAGTGACAGGACAAGGGGGAATGGTTTTAAGCTGAAGCAGGGTAGGTTTAGATTGGATATTAGGAAGAAATTCTTGGCTATGAGGGTGGTGAGACCCTGGCACAGGTTTCCCAGAGAAGCTGTGGCTGCCCCATCCCTGGAAGTGTCCAAGGCCAGGTTGGATGGTGCTTAGAGCATCCTAGGATAGTGAAAGGTGTCCCTGCCCATGGCAGGAGCTGGAACTTGATTGGAGGTCCAATTATCTTGAAGGTCCCTTCCAACTCAAACCATTCTATAATTCTTAGTTTAGTGCCATCCTTAAGTGTGCTGAGTGTGCAGTGTGTGATCACCCAGGACATGGAGGAAGATGAAGGACAATATCAGCCCTGGCTGTTCTTGGTTTGAGCTGCACGACAGACACTCAGCCATTGATCCCTGTCCTTTGAACAAGGTAATGCAGCCAATTTTCAACCTACTTGACAGGCTGTTCCTCCACAGCTTCAGCCTCCAAACGAGAATGCAGTGGGAGGTGATATCTGAAGTCATATTAAGCACAAAAAATGACATCTGCCCATCTTCTTTCACCCACCAGCCATTTGGGCTTTCCTCCAGCCATCCATTTTTATCAAGAGGCATTTATTGTCCTCAATCACCCTTTGCTCTTGCCGTGGGACTCCCATGATTTTTCCAGAGACAAGAGTGACATGAAGTGACTTGTACTTTCTAATGTTTTCCTTATTACTAGAATTTGTGGTTGGGGGTCTTTCTTCTTGTTACTGTTTTGCTTGAGTTTGTTTTTTTGTTTGGTTGGTTGGTTGGTTTTGGTTTTGGTTTTGGTTTTTAAGATCAGCATTTTTTTCAGTCATCAGAGATCATTCCATATCACTTATTTTCCCAGAATGTTAAGAAATCTCACCATCACATTAACCAGGCCTTGAAAGCTGTGCAGGATTTCTTAATGACCTTTCTTAATCCTTCAAAAGGAGTGTAAAACTGACAGGACATTATTTCATCACATGATTCTTGAAGCAGGAAAATGTTTATGCACATCTACAAAATGTGATTTTCTTCATGATTTTCAATACATTTTAATGTGTTTTCCTGCCACAAACCCCATCTTTTATATGTTAGGGGAAAGCTGCTTGATTTAATTTTCCAAGTTCTTTAAAGAAGACAAAAGTGAGGAGGACAGACTTGTTTACAATCACTCTTAATGTGTCTTTTGAAAGGTATTAAAAGTCTACCTGGTTTTTATGATTCAATACTAAAGTTTAGAATAACTTGATCCTGCACTGTGGTTTAGACATAACACAGGAAGGAAAAGAAACCTTACAAATTATTCTGAAAAATTGGTCATAAATTTATATCTTACCTGGAAAGACTACGAAAGGAATACAGGAAATAAATAAATAAATAAAGTTTTCTTCCAGAAACATAAACTACTTCTGAAATACTTGACATTTGTTTTTCATGAAACCCAGTGTTCTTAATCTAATTTATCTATGTTCTTTAAAAGAAAAGTTTGCTTTTTCGACATGTCATAAACATTATGGAATAAGTAGGATCAGCAAAAGGATAGAAAGAAGTGAAAGATCAAGCAGAGTGTGTTTACATGCCTGAAGAAATATCCATTCACAAATAATTGTATATTTCTTCTTCAAAAACCATTTTTTCTCATTTTTTTCAAATATTGTGGAATTGAATTTATTCAAGGCATCTACGAAAATCATCTTTTCTTTGTGTAAGAAAACAAGTTCCAGAAGCCAGAAGTTGATAAATATTTATTCTGTTAAGGTTAAATCCCTCATATCTGTACAAAAAAAAAAGTAATAGATTTTAAAATTAATGTTTCATGAAATATCTGAGAGATCTTTTGTTACTTGGAAAAGTGAAGCTTGTAATAATTCAGTGGAATATTTGAGGGCAATAAAAGGTTCACTTTGGAGAAAAATCCTTGCTATAGAAAGAGAAACAGCCTTTCCCTAAAATATGTGGCAAAGCATTGTCATTTATTCCGAGTGCTTTGCTTGGAGCAGTGATTAGAACATATAATTACAGAAAATCTTTGCTGAAATTGTTAATCAAAACAGTCTCTGTAGAGGTTGTGACCAGTAGATGGGTTGTCTACACACAAACATGGAAGGGAGGGTGGCACCTGATGAGCAGCCCCATATAATGGTCCAGAGGGTTGCACTTGGCTCTGGATTATAGAATGATAGAATCAGTTGGGTTGGAAAAGACCTCCCAGATCATCAAGTCCAACCCTTGATCCAACTCCGGTCCCTTCACCAGGTCATGGCACTCAGTGCCACGGCCAAGCTCACGTTAAAAACCTCCAGGGATGGGGAATCCACCCCCTCTCTGGGCAGCCCATTCCAATGCCTGAGCACTCTCTCTGCAAAGAAGTTTTTTCTGCTCTCCAACTTATATTTCCCCTGGCAGAGCTTGAGCCCCCCGTGCCCCCTTGTCCTATTGCTGAGTGCCTGGGAGAAGAGACCAACCCCCACCTGGCCAGAACTTCCATCTTGCCTTGCATAAATAATAGGTGGCAGGACACAATGAAATGGCCCCAGGTTGCTCCAGGGGAGGGTTACATTGGATATCAGGAAAAATTTCTCCCCTGAAAGGGTTGTCAGACATTGGAAGAGACTGCCCAAGACAGGGGTGATGCCCCATCCCTGGAGGAGTTTAAAAGATGTATTGATGTGGCTCCTGGGGATGTGGTTTAGTGGTAGGCTTGGCTGTGCTGGAGTCAATGGTATTTTCCAATCTAAATGTTTCCATGATTCAATTTTAGCACTTGGGCTGCTGAATCCCAGGGATTAAGGGTTTCCTTACAGAGGGTAAACTGGGATGAGCCCCTGACACTGAATTAACCGAGCACGAGGTCTTTGTTCCCCGAGTCTACTCACACCACATTCATCAACCCCATGGCAAGGGATTGCTGTGGGACAGGACAGACACATGGCAAAAAACCAAGCTGCCAATACATGAAATTCAACTATTTTTGCTGTAAATGGACTTCCCAAGAGACTGCTGTGCCCCAGGAGGCATTAATGAAGTGTACAACCATGCTCCCCACTTCTTCTGTCTGTAGCTCATATCTTGTCCTGAGAAAACTCTCTGCTCTCCCTCCTGCCACTAATTTCAAATTATTCTGGGCAGTCCAAATGATTTTCAGCCATTTGAGAAATTATATTTTTTGGAGCAACTCATTTTTCAGGTGAGTGATGTGAAATATCCTAAATTAATGCTGTTTTAGCAAGATGTGATCTCAAAATTTATCTACATACTTAGCAATATGCTCCAAATTCTGTTCATTAACTTGATCTTTTCCATTTTTGGCTCATCATAGATAAAGATACAAATAAGTGCCTTTTTTAACATGGAACATACAGACACAACTGTTTTACTGGATGCCAAAGTGCTCACAGAAAGCAGCAGCTTTTGAGAAACTTTTGAGGTTTTTTAGGGATTAATTAATCTGTCTGTTTTCCAGACATTTTTCTAGAAACCAGGTAGATAAGAGATCCCACAAACAAGCAGTGGCATGCTCAGAAAATAGAAGGGGGGTCCTTGTCTTCAGGAATTTCTCATTTAGATGCAGAAGGACAGATTGTAAAAGTTGTCAAAGAGTCCAGGAGAACGAGGCAGCAGTGACTTGGCAATGGCATTGTTGGAGTGGTTAAGTGGTGCTCATATATAATAGAGCTGAAGTTAAGGAAACTTAATTAAAATGATGATTTCCAAGCCATCTGCAGTATGTATCGTGGTCTCCCTCATTTCCTCCTCCAAGGCAGGTTATTGTCCTCTAGACTCAATGTCATCTTCTCCTTCCTCCTCCCCTACCTTCCCCTGCCTTCCCAAATGCTCACACGTTGTTTCTGGCAGTATTATCAGAGGTTTTTTGTGTGTTTGTTTTCATAACAATGAAATAAAAGCCTCTGAAATCCCATTTTTTCTCTACAGTTGTCGTAACTGCCTTCATTAATGACGCTTCTCTTTGTTAGGATGAGCTGATTTATTTTTATTATATTTGCCAGAAATGTACCTGGAAGAAAAATAAACTGTGAGAAATAGACCTTATCATGCCATGCATGCCTGACTTTCAAAGTGATTTTACTGGAAGCAACATTATGGGGACAAAGCTGAGGCATTGCCGTTCTTCTGAACCTCAAAGACGTGGGGAATCTTGACAGTCCTCCAGGAGAAACTCTTGAGCTAGCAGTGTGGCCATTAAAATTCAAAGAAGTGCCTTGCCTTTTTCTCTCTGGCTTCAAACTTTTGAGTTCAGAGAAATGTGAGGCAAGTCTTCTGCTTTGAAATGATCTTGCCTTCATGAAGGTAGGAGTCACCTTGGGTATTTAAACTCAGACATTCAGCTTTCTCATATAGCTACAGGACATTTGTGTTCCGGGAGGAGACCTGAGCAGACTGAGGATGTGCAAGATAGCCTTGTCTTCTGTCCATTTCTACTCATCAGAAACTTCAAATTGCTCTGGAAAACATCTCTCTTTGCTTTAACTTTAAAAAATACAATAAGGAAGAGTGGCTGGTTAAAGATGGAAGGCAGCTTAGAGGAATTCCAGCAAGGCCTGACCCAAAATGAGACATAGGCACTGAAAGAGTTCCATCCAGGGTGAATCTCATCTGGTATCACAGGATTATCTCCAGAATAAGAGTGGAGTTCAAACACCCCAACTTTGCTGTTGTGACAGTGACAGGACTCGAGGGAATGGCATGAAACTGAGTCAGGGAAGGTTTAGATTGGATACCAGGGAAAGGTTCTTCACCCAGAGGGTGGTTGAGCACTGGAACAGGGCAGTGGTCACAGCATCAAGCCTGAAAGAGTTCAAGAAGCATTTGGACAATGCTGTCAGGCACATGGTGGGATTCTTGGGATTGTCCTGTGCAGGGTCAGGAGTTGGGCTCCTGAGGGGTCCCTTCCAGCTCAGAGTATTCTGTGGTTCTGATTCTGTGACCTCTGGCCAATGGCCAGTGCTGGTGATGGTGCTGCTGGCCCTCATGTCACTGACAGATTTCCATTTCTGTGCACATTAACCTCATGATAATTGCTGATTGAGAAAAATAATCTGCCAGCAAATATGCGGGTGTCACTCTCCAACCATATCCTGGGCTGCATCAAAAGCAGTGTGACAACAGGTCAAAAGAGAGGATTCTTCCTCTCTACTCTGCTCTTTTGGGTTCCCACCTAAAACAACTTCAGCCCTGAAGTCCCTAACATAAGAAAGACTTGGACCTGTCCAGAGGAAGCCACTAAGATGATCAAAGGGCTGCTATTGAGACAGGTTGAGAAAGTAGGGGCTGTTCAGCCTGGAGAAGAGAAGGCTCTGGGAAGACCTTAGAGGCCCTTCCAGTACTTGAGGGAAGCTCACAGGAAGCTGGAGAGGGATTTTTTGCAAGGCTGTGCAGTGACAGGATGAAGAAGAATGCAGTGAAACTGAAAGAAGGTAGGTTTCAGTTGGATTTTAGGGAGAAATTACTGTGAGGGTGGTGAGATACTGGCACAGGTTGCCCAAAGAAGCTGTGGCTGCCCCATCCCTGGAAGGATTCAAGGTTGGACAGGGTTCTGAGCACCCTGGTCTAGTGGAAGGTGTCCCTGCCTGTGGCAGGGGGTTGGAACTGGATGGTCTCTAAGGTCCTTTCCAACCTAAACCATTCCATGGTTCTATGATAGGTCTTTCCAAAAACACAATCCAGGGTCTCTGGTTTCCCACTCCTCTGCCTCCAGCCCCTTCTCTGGACACACTTTCATCCCTTGGTCAAGCCTTTTCTTCTAGAAAACAATGTCTGCACTTTCATGGGCACGTGCTTAGGAGGGAGAAATGGAGTTAGTTAATCAAACCTTGAGTTTAATTCTCGCAGGGATTTCTATGTGAGAAAACTGAGTGGAAGGCTTGGCCAAGGTCCTGGCTAAGACATAGGATCATAGAACGGATTGGGTTGGAAAAGACCTCCCAGATCATCAAGTCCAACCCTTGCTCCAACTCCAGTCCCTTTACCACATCATGGCACTCAGTGCCACGGCCAAGCTCAGGTTAAAAACCTCCAGGGATGGGGAATCCACCCCCTCTCTGGGCAGCCCATTCCAATGCCTGAGCACTCTCTCTGCAAAGAATTTCTTTCTGCTCTCCAACTTCAATTTCCCCCGGCAGAGCTTGAGCCCCCCGTGCCCCCTTGTCCTATTGCTGAGTGCCTGGGAGAAGAGACCAACCCCCACCTGGCCACAACTTCCCTTCAGGCAGTTCTAGACAGTGCTGAGGTCACCTCTGAGCCTCCTCTTCTCCAGCACAAACACCCCCAGCTCCCTCAGCCTCTCCCCACACCACTTGTGCTCCACTCCCTTCTCCAGCCCCGTTGCTCTTCTCTGGACCTGCTCCAGCACCTCAAGATCCTTCCTGAACTGACTGAATTGCCCACTTTGGGTCTGATCTGGAGCCATATTTAATTTTGACCAGTGACTGAGGAATATTTGTTCCTGATTTTAAAAATGAGTCTTCAGTATGAAGTTTAAATCCAACTTTCAAAATCCCTCAAAAAGAGGAAGAAGGCTGGGTTTGAACTTGTGATTTGAGCCTTTTTAAGGACAATTTTCTATAATTCAATTCTGGACTCTAAATCACGTCCCACCAACTTCCTGTTATTGAAATCAACATTAATTAATGCTGCTTTTACCACGTTCTTAGCATTACCATGACTTTTATTACTGTCTTAATTAACACTGATATATTTCAAAGTTATCATTCTAAACCAGTTTACACCGCAATTAGTCAGTAAGAAGCTGTACCAGAGCCACGTGGAAAGTGATTCACCTGTTTCACAGTGACTCAAAACCAAATAATTTGCAAGTTTTTCATGAACAAATAATTTCCAACAACAGTGTTATGGGAGAATGACTCTTGACTAACCTTCTTTGTCATGGTGTGGCAGTGATGAAGCAACAACTAAATTCAGGTAATATTTTAAACAAATTGCAACTTATAAATTCAATATTTGCTCTAATTTTTTTTCCTAAGTAACAACAATGCAGTCACCATATGGGCTTTATGTTTCCTGCTGGGCTGTGTCTACATCCAGCAGAAGAATTAAAGAAGTTCTGGTGAGTTAAATGTCCCCATGACCAGACCCCAAGGACCTCCTCTTTCCCAGCAAGATGCTGAGATTGAAAGTTCCATTATCTCCTAATTTACTTATTTATTTTATTTAAAACTAATCTGGAACTTTGACTAAGATTTATAAACCTTGTCACTGTGACCAGAAGTGGAATGGGTAATGTGTAGGTGGGATAAAGAATAAGCAAAAAGTCAACCAGTGAGTAAGAACTAAAAATAAATGAAATGAAAGTAAAAATTGGCTAGTCCCAATTCTGGTGTCTGCAGGGTCCTGCATGCCAACACCTCTGTCTAAGACTGAACCTCCAGAGATATTAATATTGTGCTAATAATAACCACCCCCAGATCTGGCCCGCTCTGTGTGTTGTACATGTGCCTAAGATATTCACTGCTAATTTGTCTGCAGGAAGGTCTGAAATCCTCTCTGAAGATTTAAATGTCTTACAGGTTTTATTTTTACACCAAAGTTGCCGAAGGTGAGCCCGGTTTCACCACCCACGCTTGCACTGAAAAAAATAAAGCTTCTAATTTGCTGGGAGAAGGTCCTCAAATCCCCACCCACAGCAGGATGGTATTTTAAATTTTCCCAGAAGAGTCGATTATGGTGAGACCCTTAAATTACCACCTACATCCACACACCCACATGTGTGTGCACTTGGGCTCTTGTAACATGGAGACCCAGAAAATCGACTTTTCCAGAGATCTGGATGTAGGTTTCTACATGTTTGTTGACAGAGCAGAGGTGAGAAGTAGAAATCTGTTTGCAAGCTCTGCACAGGAGAGTTTTCACCACCACAAAACTCTGTGTGTTAACAGGCTGGAGCTCGTCTTCAGGCTGGCACACCTGTAAATGTTTCTTTCTTTGGGTTCAGCCTGAATATTAAGTTAATTTTCTCTGCTGCTGCTGCTGCCTTCTATCAGGATGATGTTTTAGCCTGGGTAGAGGTGATGCTTATGCTTTTAAACAGAAAAAGAAATAACTCAGAATAATATTGAGCCTGTTGATGGACCATTTCAGGGGGGGAAGATGAGCAAGCAAAGGCCCCTGTGAGACTGGTGGCATCCCTCTTTGCCAAGCAGAGACACCACAGGAGGGATGAATGCCCTGACTGATTAATGCTCACCAGCTCTTGCCAGGATAGATTTGGAAAGAGATGTTAAATCTCCTGATCAGCAGTTTCCTGCCCCAAATACTCAAAGGTACTTCTGCTTATTTTATCCCCTCCTGTCTCTCTGGGACACTCCAGCCACTTTTTCTCTACTGAGCTCTGATCAGCCCTCGGGATCTGATCCTGTGATGTCTCTGCACTCCTTCCCATCCAGGGGTTTAGTTTTGGCCCCAGGTCACCTGTTAGGCTTCTTGCTGGAACTCTACAATGTAAGAAGGATATAAAGCTGTTAGAAATTGTCCAAAGGAGGGCTGTGAGGATGGTGAAGGGTCTAGAGGTGAAACCGTAGAAGGAGTGGCTGAGGTCACTTGGTTTGTTTAGCCTGGAGAAGAGGAGATTGAGGGGAAACCTTATCATGGCTACAGCTTCCTCACATGGAGAAGTGGAGGGGCTGGCACTGATCTCTTCTCTCTGCAGACAAGAGACAGGACCTGAGAGAATGGCTGGTTTAGGCTGGATATTGGGAAAAGGTTCTTCCCCCAGAGGATGGCTGGGTGCTGGAAGAGGCTCCCCAGGGCAGTGGTCACAGAACCAAGCCTGACAGAGCTCAGGAAGCATTTTTATACAATGCTCTCAAGCACATGGTTGGATTATTAGGGTTGTTCTGTGCAGCACCAGGAGTTGGACTTTGCTGAACTTTGTGGTCCCTTCCAACTCAGTGTGTTCTCTGACTCTGGGAACCATGTGACTTTCTGTTCCTAAACAGTACAGCTATTTCTCTCATCATCCTCTCTCCATCACTGTGTAGTATCAGGGATCTTGTCTAGAAAGGCCCACTTTCTAAAAGCAAATAAGGTCATTAACATCCCAGCTGAGATTCTCAATATGCAAAAAGTCAGGGCAATTAGAGATGTTCAGCATTCTCTTAACAGCTGTGCATTTTGTGTTGGCATTTCAAAACCCATGGCTGGATTTTATACTCATAAATGGGCATAGAATGATCAAAAAATGTATTTAAAAAAACCCCATAGAATCATAGAATATCCCGAGTTGGAAGGAACCCAGAAGGATCATCAAAATCCAGCTCCTGGTCCTGGACAGGACAACCTGAAGAATCACACCACGTGCCTGAGAGGATTGTCCAAATGCTTCTTAGGATGTGGTTGCAGTTGAACGGGAGAGACCTTTGCTGTATCAGGACTCACTGCTTTTTTGTACATATATAAGGCACCTTTTTTTTCCCACCCATCTGTTTCAAGTTAGAATTGAAAAGCTGATTGCAAAAGCGTAGAGAGGGCTATAAAAAAGCAATGACATTATGTCCTCAAGTGTTAGGTCTGAAATTTGTCCTTATGGTAGGATTCTCAACAGCCAAAAATGGCATTAGAGATGTTAGACACTGTTCTGTGTGTTTTCCCAATGCTGGTATGCAAAAGCACCCACAGTTACAGAGAAGGTCCCTGAATGGAGTTCAGCTCCTCTTCTCCATTCCAAAAAGGTCCAGAAAGGCAGTTACAGATGGATGAAAAGAAAAACTCTTGTTAGCAGCAGCTCTGGAGAGAAAGCAATGATGGGACAGAGCTGTCTTTAGGATAACAGGAAGCAGCAGCATGACCCTTAAAACTAGAACTTGATTGAGAACTACCACAGATATGCCAGTTCTGTTAGACTGGGAACGGGACCTCAATTCTCACCTTAATGCATCTAGAATAGACTTGGGGTTTATGGTTCCATGGCTTGGTTAAAGTTCTGCATCTCAGAAGATCTCCCACCTAGTCCTTGGCAGGACTTAACAGCTTGGCCAGGTCCTGGTGAGGGAGATCATGTCCCAGCATTAGTGGCAAGGTGCCTACAAGAAGAAACATCCCCATGAGTGGGACTAATTGAGATCTTTGCTATGGAGCTGATTAACGAACCTCCAGGGATGAGCAGCTCCAGGGCTTACCGTGCTTGGAAAAACTCAGCGAAGTGCCCAAGGCTGATACGTTTTGAATGCCAAGCAAAGAAGCATCCATCTGATCCCAAAGGTCTTGTGGGAAGGGAAAATCCAGAGGAAAAATGGGAATTCTGTAATTGGCTGGGGCTTAGTTGTTCTGAGATGTCAGGTGGTGGCTGAGCCACTGCTGGGGAAGTGTGACCTTTCCTTTGCTCCGTTCCTCCACCTCACTCCTGCCTTCTCAGAGGTGACAGAATAACATCTATCAGCCAGTTTCTCACCTCTGCAGGCTATGACTGACAATGTAGTGAACTGAGGGAATGCAACTTGAGGATTTTTAACTCTTTTGGCTTGACCTAGGAACAGCAGATCCCCAGCAAACACATGACTCAGGTTCATGGGAATCTTTGCTGTGCCTATTCCTGCTGGGTTCCCCAGCTGTATGGAATGGCCTCTGGACTAGAAAATGCACAGGATGGTGGGATTTCTCCCATCTCTCTGATAAAAGTGGTAACAGAAGTTCCACCTCACGGTAGTATCAGCCCAATTGATCAGATTTTGACTAGACTTGAAGTGACATGGAGTATGAACAGATGCAACTTCTCTGTCTCTTCATTTTAACCTCAATTAATGACAGAAAAGAAGATGCACATAAGCACTTAACACGTCTACCCTTTCAGCTGCTCAGTCTGAGCCCACACAATAAACCAGGGAGCTCCAGCTGGGGCATGAGATCTTTTTTGGGTGAGGACCCAGGATGTTTGATGACTCAGAATATTACATATGACCCCTGTGAGCCTGAGCAAATGCTGAGGAACAGCCAGGAGGGAAATGAAAAGCTGATAACTGCATACACAATAATCTGCTCTAAATTAGCACTGACCCCTCAGGAAAGAGATCTTGGAGTCACTGCAGGTAGTGATTTTATGTGTCATCTCAGTGGTGAACACAAGCAAAATATGTGAATAAAATCCTAGAACTTACTAGGAAAGGGGTAGAAAACAGAGCTTCTCTTTAAAAGTGTGTGTATTTAAATCCCTAAAGACCCTGAATCTGGGACACTGTGTGTACTTCCATTCATGCCGTATAAAAAAGGGTGTAGTAGAGTTAGAAAAGGTACAGAGAAGGATGATCAGAGATGTGGAGCAGTTTTAATGTGAGGAGTGGCTAAGTTGTAATTCTCATTGCAGCTGAGAGCCACTCTCTGTGCCAGCAGATATCTACAGAGCTATGATGAGTATGAAAAGGGTGAGTAAGGAATGGTTATTCATTATTTCTCATACCATGACAAACCAGGGGCACTGATGAAGTGATCACATAGCAGGTTTAGAACAAACACAAAAAACTCCCTTTACACACATCATGATGGGAGTTAAAAAATACAAGGTTTTTCAGAAAGGCTTTAGAAGAATCAGTAGGGAAAAGGCTCAGGGATAGCAACTAAATACCTGATTGGGCTGGTTTGGGCTGGGATGCAGTTAATTTTCTTTATAGTAGCAAATATAGGACTATGGTTTCAATTTGTGATGAAAATAGTGTTGATAATACAAAGATGGTTTAGATATTGCTGAGCAGTTCTTGTGCAGTGTCGAGGCACTTTTTGCTCCTCAATCCACCAGTGAGTGGGCTGGGGGTGCTCAAGGAGTTGGGAGGAGACACAACCAGGACAGCTGACCCAAACTACCAAAAGGGATGTTCCAGACCTCAAGGCATCGTGCTCAGCATACAATGATGAGGAAGAAGAAGGAAGGGGGGGATATTCAGGCTGATGGTGTCTGCCTCCCAGAGTCTCCATTATGCATGATGGAGCTATGGTTTCTTGGGAATGGCTGAACACCTGCCTGTCCTTGGGAAATGGGCAAAGAATTCCTTGGTTTCCTGTCTTTGTGTGCACAGCTTTTGCTTTACCTATTAGAGCGTGTGTATCTCAACCCGCTACTTTTCTTATTTTCACCCTTCTGACAATTCTTCCCACCAGGGCAGAGTGAGACAGTGGCTGTGTGGGGCTGACTTGCCAGCTGGGGTTAAACTCTGTGACAGTCTTTTTTGGTACCCAAGGTGGGGCTAGAAGGGATCAAGATAACAACAGTTTTGATTGAAGTTTATTGCTGTTATTGCTGTTTAGCTGTTAATTGACAGCTCCTGTGCTTGCCATGACTTGTCTGACTGTGTGTTAGAGCCCAGTGCTTGTTAGTGGCTGCTTTTTGCTTCCACTGCTCACTGTGGTGCTTCACTGCTTGTCATCTGACTGTGCTGTGCCTGAGAATGATTTGATAACAACAGCAGAGTTGTGCCTGGGCTGGCAGATGGCCAGGGAATCTCCGCTCCTCCCTGTACTGGGCAGGCTGGAATTCCAGTGCAAATTCAAGTCAAAGAAACTGTGACCTGTGGGTAAGTCCACAAGAGAGCAAGACACCCTAAAATGCCTGTAGCTGTGATTATGCCAAACCAGAGTGGGTACAGCTTGAAGAGCCTGAGCCACTGGTTATGTCTGTGCTGCACCTGTGAAAGGATCATGGCCCAAAACAAAGTTCAAGATGGAGAAGGTACATCTTGAAGCACCTATGGCTGTGCAAGAGGTCATGCTGGGCCGTGGATATACCCATGGAATTGGAGATACACCCCTGGATGGACTTCAGTCAGGGGAAAAGCCATGTTGGAACAGAGTTTCTTCTGAAGGGACTGTGGCTGTGGATAAAGTCATGGTGGTACAGGTGCCCTTCAAACCAGTTGTGGCTGTGGGTAAGTCAATGCCACAGCAGGTTTATTCCTGGAAAAACACATATATGAGGCTCCAGCTGGAGCAGGTACACCCCTAGGGGACTGCAATCTGTGGATAAGTCCAAGTCAGAGTCAGAGCAAAAGCAAGAGCTCACTGACATGTTAAACCCCTAAAGGACTAGGGGTGGAAATTGTGATGGAAATACCTTAAAATTGCTGTAACCTTATTTGAGCTGCCTGTTACAAGAATTACTCCACCAGGAACCAGCTGAACCAGTGGAGGAGAAGCTCTGTAAGCAGCAACACAGGTAGTGCAGCAGTGACCTGACCTGGGCTGGTTTGCTGCCCAGTAACTTCACACCACACAGCACCTCTCCCGTCCTGAGTGACCACCATAACAGCTGGAGCCCAAAGTCATGGACTAAATGAACACAATTGACATTTTATAGACATTTATGGATATTTTATGGGTGTTTCATGAACATTTCACAAGATTGTTCCATAGATTGGAGGAACGATACCTGTGTGTTATATCAAAGGGTGGGTTGTGGGTAACACAGCGAATTGGATAATGTGGGACCTGGGCATGCTGTAAATGGTGTGGAATAATGGGTGGAGATTTGGCTGTTAATTTAGACTTATTTTTCTTCATAGTAGCTGGTATGGGGCTGTGGTCTGATTTGTGCAGGGCTCTGCTCTCCTGGAGGTGGCTGAACAACTGCCCAAGGGAAGTGAGGAATGGATTCCTTCTTTTGCTTCTCTTGCTTGTGCATGGCTTTGCTTTAACTATTAAACTGTCTGTATCTCAACCCACAAGTTTTCTCACTTCTGCCTTTCCTACTCTCTGCCCCATCTCACTGGAGAGGAGTAAGTGAGCAGCTGTGTGGGGTTTAGTTGTTGGCTGGGGTTAAACAGTGTCACTAATGGAGAATCACATAACAAAACCCCTGAGCAAAGATGAAATTCCCTTTATAATCTCTTTCTGACTTTCCCGTAAAGCCCCCACTATCAGTAGATCTGTGACTGGGTAAGGTAGATTCAGGTCTTGGCCATGATGGCAAATTTATAGCAATGAATTAAGTGTTCCTACAGACATCCTGTGACCTTGTTTCCTTCCAGCCTGGCCTTAGTAAGGGTACCTCAAAGAGTTTAATTTCAGTGACTTCCTTAATAATTTCACTGATATGGATGCAGGACTGGGAACAACTGATCAGACATCAGTGCTCAAAAAAACCCAGCCCCCCCTACACATCTGGAGGCTGTAATGAATCACAACCTGCCCTCAGATCAACACATGGTGCTGTGGTGAAAACGCTGAGCGCTGTGCTGTGCTCTGTAACCTGTCAGAGATTCTCTGCTCATCCCTGGGAACACCTCAGTCAGAGGAGATTATGTAAAGTGGGGCATTCCATTACCAGAAGATTTGTCCTAGTTCAGGAATATCTGGTGGGAACCACAAGAGCAGCCAACAGGGAAAATGTGGGGAAATACTGAAATCATTATCTCCTTCAGAGGGAAGAGGACCCAGCAGAACATGGTAGTGCTGTTCAAATCCATGATGAACTCTTTTATCATGGGAGAAGAAATCCATAGGAAAAGCTTAAGCTACTGTGGGAAAGAGGGTTCTTAGGCTTCTCAAGCAGCTGAGGGAGCTCAGGGTGTTTAGGCTGGAGAAAAGGAGGCTCAGGGGAAATCTTATCACCCTCTACAACCACCTGACAGGATGTTGTAGACAAGTGGGGTTGGGCTCTTCTTGCAGGTAACAAGCAACAGGATGAGAGGAAATGACCTCCAGCTATGCCAGGGGAGTTTCAGTTTGGACATCAGGGAGAATTTCTTCATGGAAAGGGTATTGGAACAGGATTCCCAGGGAGGTGGTGGGGTCACCATCCCTGGAGTTGTTCGAGGAATGACTGGGCATGACACTCAGTACTCTGTTCTGGTTGACAAGGTGGTGATTGGTCAAAAGCTGGACTTGATCTCAGAGGTCTTTTCCACTCGCATGAGTCTTTAATCCTGTGATATCATGAGACACTTTCCAGTAGTCAGGACATCAAAACACTTGAATGAATTGCCTGAAACATCTCCATTATGAGAGGCCTGGAAAAAAATGCTCAGCTTAAACAAAACTCCTTCAACAGCGGCCTAGAAATACGGTCTCTCACTTTGGGACAAGAAAACAAACCATGCAGCCTCTTGAGTTCTCTCCCAGCCCTATCAATTTGTAATGCTGTCACAAACCTCCCCCATAGGCTTAATGATTTGGGTGAAAGCACTTTGAGTGTTCTGAATTAATTACAGAGCCTTTTCCTAGGCTGTGGATTGGGGCTGGCAATGTCATTTCAGTGAGTCCATGAAACACAGCTACTTTAGCTCTCTATTCCTATGGAGAGATCTTCATTTCTCTTCCCTGCAACAGGTTCAAGAAGTATTCAGGCTTTGCTGGGTTTTCAGGATAGAAATTGGGGGAGCAAAGTGAATAATTTAATCCATATCCCTTTAATCACAGCTGGCAGAAGCATGGGGTGCAGTTTCCCTGTCTTGAGTTTGAGTTTTTCAGTGTGAGCTCAGCTGAGCCGACCTTTTGTTGTCACCCATGAGGAGCTGTTGTGAGTGATTAGAGAGGAGAAGGTTCTGCCACACAGGCGGTGGCAGAGGTTGCTCGGGGCAACACAGCAGGGGAAGCAGCACAAATGGATGTATGGCTGAATTTGGTCACTCAAGAGTGGGACTGAGCTCTTCCAGACTCTTCAGAGGGGGAATTCAGCCCTGTGCTCCACACTTGTTAAACAAGCAAAGCCAAAACACAGAAGCTGCACTTACTTCACTTTGAACCACTCATACCCCACAGGATTCCCCTTTGCTAAGGATGACCTGGTGGCACAAATAGTTGTGGTGCAGGGCTGAGGTGAACTGCTCTGTCAAACACTTAGGACAGCTGCAAACCCCACAGAGATGCCACCATTGAGTGACTCCTCGGGCAGCTTTTGGCTCACGCAGTTGCTTGTTCAGCTCCCAGTAGCTGGGGGAAGGAGGCATGAGCAAGACCTTCCCATTTCTGTCTTACCATGGGAATGAACATCTCCCAGATGTAAGCTATGGCTACACAGGATGTAAATGTCAGACCTGTTCGTGACTGGAATCAGCAAGGAATGAGTTTGGAGCTGGCTCCACAAGGCAGGAAATCTGTGTACTTTATGTAGCTAATATTGCAGGGCTGGTGCCTTGTACACAAGAGCTAAGTGAAAAGAACTGGAAACTGGATATTGTCTTGTTTATTTATCAGATTATCTCTCAGTGCAGTTGGCAAATATTTACTACAGCTTGTAAGGAGCAGTTTGCAAAAGTTTCTACAGTCTCTGGAAATTCTCCCTTTCTCAGGCATAAACATCTGGTTGGAGAAAGTATTTTTTTTTTATTTTTTTCCCTGGTGCATACATGTTTTTGGTGTGGTTGGTTGGGATGTTCTCTGTGATTTTTTTTTTTCCAGATGAGCAAATTGTTTACTTTACTCACTGCTTTCAGCTTGTGCTTTTGGCCAGGGCTGCTGCAGTGCTCTTTTTTCCATATGTGTCTCACTGGCTTTCTGGCATGACTGCAAAGCAACAGGATGATATCTGAGTAAACAGTTCCCTGGGCAGGCCTGCCAGAAGGAAGTTCAGGATTCACTTGGGCTGTGAACATCATCAAAAGACTCTTCTTACAAGAAAACTTGGAGAGAGTTGAGCCCGTTCAGCCCTGAGAAGAGATGACTGAGAGGGAACCTTATCAATGCCTAAAGGATCTGAAGGAAGGATGTCAGGAGGATGGAATGAGGCTCTCCTCAGGGGTGCCAAGCAATAGGACAAGAGACAGTGGGCTCAAAGAGGAAGGAATTCTTTACTGTGCAGTTACTCAGCACTGGAACAGATTGCCCAGAGAGGATGTGGAGTCTCCCTCACTGGAGATATTCCAGAACCATCTGGACACAATCCTGTGCCATGTGCTCTGGGATGACCCTGCTTGAGCAGGGTGTTTTGGACCAGGTGACCCACTGTGGTCCTTTCCAACCTGACCCATCCTGTGACTCTTTGAAAAGCCATTCATGAGCTGCTTGGCTTTGTTTTCCATTTGAGAGGTGGAATAAATGTCTGGGGCTGTTACTCTATGCCCCTCTCCCTCCCTTTCCTCCAGACTGTGTGAAAACACTCCAAAAATGGAACAAGGACCACCCAGATGCTTTGTGTGTAAAGTCTGATGTTGTGACATCAGATATATCCTAAGGTTTCTCCTCTGTGCAGCAACACCAGACATGGCAACTTGTGTTTGGAGGCACATTTCCACTGCACAGGAATGGGGAAGGAGATCATTTCAGCACAGCTGTTGTTGGCTCTGGGTCCCTGACAGCCTGGGCTGGGTTCTCATCCAAAATGTACCCCATACTGTATTTTAATTAAACTGAACAAACAAACCAATCACGGAGCCATCCAGCAGAGCTAACTTTGTGTTGAGGCTGAGCTGGACTGTGCACCACTACGAGGAGGGAAACTGGATATTGGCACAGCTTCTGCTGTCTAAATACTCCTAGCCAAGAACTGGGATGTACTTTCTTACAATAAAAAAGTTTCTGGGGAAAAAAAAAACAAACCAAAACAAAAAACAAACCACAAAAAAAAACCAAAACAGCACAACAATCCACAAAGAAAATGGCTTCAGGACTGTTCCCCTCTTGCCCGTATTTATTCAAGCTGTCTTCCTCTCTCTGCAAATTTGGCAACCAGAGTCTGGCATCCCAGCTCAGGGGACACCTGTTAAATAAATAGGCTCAGTCTCTAACTGCTGCATTCATGGCAGAGTTTCCTGGTTCCCTTAGGCAGCTAATTTTTGTTGCTTATCATACAGTACAGAGGCCTTGCTTGTGCCCCTGCCTCCCACCAGGCTCTGCCGCCGGTACCAGGCGTGGCCGCGTGACTCAGGCCTGCTGCCTGCCTGGAATAAAGGAGGATTTGATTCTGGGATTCTCTGATTTTTAATGGGGATCACGAGGCAGGGAGAAGCAGCCAGGTGGGATTCCTGTGGAGGTGAACTGAGACCCTGTTGATTTGCCAGGTTTTTCCATATCAACACCTCTTAGCTGAAGGAAGGCTTAACTCAGAGCAGGAGTTGGTGTTGCCTGAGGCAGAGAGACAAACAACTCATTAGGAGGAAACAAATGGGCTGGGAGGCCCTCAGAGTAGGGCTGAGCACCATCAGGCATCAAGAGGCTGGATATGAGTACTGAGAGCTCCAAGATACACAGAGGAATTTGAAGTTTTGGCAGCCCCATCCCTGGAATTGTCCAGGGCCAGGCTAGGTGGTGCTCTAAGCAACATGGTCTAGTGGAAGATGTCCTTGTCTATGGCAGAGGGGTTGGAAGGAAATGATCTTTAAGGTGCTTTCCAACCCAAACCAGTTTATGGTTCTCTGCTTCTATGAATTGAACTGTTCCAGGACAAGCCTATACCACAGGACAGACCTGCACAGCTTCGTACAACACCCAAGACAACATGGAGAAAGAATGGAGTCAGGTCATCATGTCATCTGGAGTCTATTTCTCCTGAGCTGGGCTTCAAAATTTGCATACTGGGATGGGATATTTTCAGAGGAGAACTTCTCTCTCATCACCTTCAAAGATAGGCAGAAAGAGCTTGTGCTCTATTCCCTGACCATATAGTCTGGCTGTCTGGCATATCCATCTCCAGGAATCCAGAAAGTTGCCTATCAAGCAGTGTTAAGGTTTTAAAGGGAGTATAAGAGTCCATTAGTTTTGGGTGAGGAATGGCTGGAGGAACCTCAAAGATCATCTCATTACAATGCCCTGCCATGGGCTGGGACACCTTCCACTTGACCAGGTTGCTCAGAGCCCCATCCCACCTGGCCTTGAACACTTCCAGGGATGGGGCAGCCACAGCTTCTCTAGGCAACCTGTCCAAGGACCTTACCACCCTCACAGTATGGAATTTCTTCCTGATATTTAATCTAAATCTGCACTCCTTTAGCTTAAAGCCTTAAATTGTAAGGGCTGAAGGGTTTAGGGGCATAAGAACAACAATATGGTTTCTTTAACCTGACTTCTATCTTAAAATCTTCTCTTCACTACGGAGTCTTGGCTGGACTTTGGCTGAAGACTAAAACCATTGGCTTCACAACAGAGAGGAAGAAGGCTCACACTTGCCATGCTGATGGTCACAACTGGGACTTCAGGCTTTAGTGCCCATCAGCTCTTCATGAGGTCTGAAGCTTCAGCAATGAACTTCAAAAGTCAATAACCAGTGGAGGATGTGGTGTAGTCTGCAGAAAAGGAGGCTTCAGGACGACCTTATTGCTCTCTACAACTGCCTGAAAGGAGATTGAAGAGAGATGGGAGCTGGTCTCACAGATAGCAAACGATAGGAAAAGAGGAAATGTCCTCAAGTTGCACCAGGGGAGGGTTAGATTGGATATTAGGAAAAATTTCTTCACCAAAAAAGCTGATCAGGCATTGGGTCAGTTTGCCCAGGTGGAGTCACCACCCCTGGGAGTGTTCAAAAGGCATATTGATGTGGTTTAGTGGTGGACTTGGCAGTGCTGTGTTAACAATTGGACTTAATGATCTTAAAGATCTTTTCCAGCCTTAGTGATTTTATGATTCTATTCTGTTTCTTATCAAGTTTAGGAAATAGATGACACTGGTCAGTTTGGCTTCTTTCTCCTCCATGTCTTGTAGTCTCCATTTCAAATTCAGTCTCTTCCATACCCAAATGGGGTATCCCAGTAGTACTGTCCATGTTGTAGGCAAGACATAAGTTGCATGTGGAGGTGATATCCTTTGGTTAAACCGAGAAATACCTTGGAAATATTGGAAACTCATGGTCACACACACCCTTTTTGTCAACCTAGACTGCTCTGCTCTCCTGAGAAGGCTGTGATTTAGTAAGGGGTGGATTCCCTGCAAATATCATGAATTAAGGGTGGGATTTCTGCCAAGGATTTAACTGAGAGGGCAGCCCATCTATTTCTGTGTGTTTTGGACTCTGCTATGGAGTCACACTCTTAAGGGATTCTCCATACTGGCTAGAAAGATTCACAGTTTATTTCTGAGCACAGAATAAACTGAGTCTATCTATAGATTTGGCTCAAAACTGGAACTCCCTGGGAATTCCACTGAAAAATCCCCTCCGTTTTCTTTTTAGAGATAATTATTCTGAGATAGAATGAAACTCTTTTCTCCTGTGGAATGGGAACTCTCACACTCAGTTTAGATGAAGTTGTGAAGGGATTCCCTTTAAATCTTTTTCAAGCATGTCTGAAGCTCTCTGAGGAGCCTGAAACCCAATCTGCCAGCTCTGGGAAAGATGGGAACCCAAGCACTCCTGAAAATCTGGAATAAACCCCAAATATACAGTGTTGCAGAAAATTGGGGCAAAATTGATTATTTTTCCCATAGGAAAATATTTGGTATTCCATAACCTCAATTTTCTCAGATAAAATAATTCTAGTGAAAATATCAGTTATATATTTATAAGTTTCTAATTTTTTTTTAGTTATTTCTAAACCATTGCATAGTAAATGGCAATAATGCTTCTATTGCATATGCAGGATCGTAGAACCTCTTGGGTTGGAAGTGACCTTAGAGATCATTTCACTCCAACCTCCCTGCCATGGGCAGGGACACTTTCCACTAGTCCAGGTTACTCAGAGCCCCGTCCAACATGCCCTTGAACAATTCCAGGGATGGGGAGTCCAAAACCATTCTGGGCAGAGATAAATATGAAAGGTTATGGAATCCTGCTCATGACATGATGGAGTCCAGCTTTCCAGAAGAAATTATTAAAAATCTTGGCTCTGACGTCCATGATTTCATCCAACACACAGAGTTAAGTGGAAGAAAACCCGCTTTGTATGTTCATGTCGAATGAGGGACATTCACCTCACTCCTGCCATGCCCCTACCAAACCATCCCTAAAACAAGTGCACATCTGCACCCCTGGAAACAGGGCTTGCTTTAAATGTTTGGCCATGAGGTGACTAAAGAGCATAACTTTTTTATCTCCTCCAAAAGAGGAGTGCAGGGTGGTTTGCTTGCAGCACACAAACACAGATGATCCAATTCCCCTTTTCCTTTCAATCTCCTTAGTCCCTCCAACTTTGCAGGTCCTGCCTCTATATACACCTTCTTAGTCTGAGCCCATTCCTGTTTATCAGCTCATCCCACAGTGGGGGACAGCTGAGCAGACCTGCTATTTTGGAGCTGGTTGCATGGATAACTCCATCTCCACTCAGGATTTCCCTGGCTAGACATCCAAGACTGCATTTCCCATTTTAGCTCCCCACCCTGCAGCAGGACTCTGCTTGCCTGGCTTAATGTGTTTTGCAAGGCACAATCCCCTTCCCTGGCTGTTATTGCCGTTCTTTGACCTTGCAATAAGACAAATCTAAACACATTGTACTGGGATAAACCTGGTTATTCACCAGCTTCAGCCTCAGCTGTGAGGAGCCAGAGCAATCTCCCATTTTCCTCGTGTCCGTGGCTGATCAGAAAAGATAAATTCTTAGCTCTGGCTGCAAGATAGAGTCTTAAAATGTCATTACACTCCAGGTCCTGGCTTTGCTTGAGGTCTATCAGATAAGGAGTATCTGAGTAGCAGCTAAAATCCCAGTTATGAAAATATTTGCTGTGCAGCCTCAGCAGAAACTGAGGTATCAGGAATGTTTTGCCATCTCCTCTCAGAACTGTCCAATTGTCTGTCATGGGTTTAGCCAGGTGGGCCTAAATTTAGGTTTTAAAATTCAGATTAGGCCTAGAATTTTCAGCTGACTTGAGCTGGGCTGGGCCAGCTAACAGCTGATTTCTTTTAGCCAGTAATATTGTATTCCATACCATACTACATCATCTCAAAAGGGGTAAAATCCAGTGTGTGGGAGTGGCTTAGCCAGTTCTGCCATGGCTGAGGTGCGGGCCGAGCGTGGTGCAGCTGCTGCCTTGAAGTGGGCCTCGCTCTTGCTGTTGCCGCTGCTTGCAGTTTGTTTGAGTTCAGGGAAGTAGAAATATTTTGTTACTCTTTCTGTTTCTTGCAGGGTGTCTTTTAGAGTGCTTATGAATTTAGAGTAATACACTTTGTATTAATTGGGGAGTGGTAGGTTATTTCTTGTTATATATAACTTGTGTGTGTGTTATGTTGTAGTTTTCTCTTAATTTTCTCTTTTCTGTATAAATACATGTAGTTAGTTTCAGCATAAACCTGGTTTGGAGTTTTTCTTCCCTCTCCCTCTTCGACCCTTTTTCTCTGTTCTTGGGCAGTTGGCATTTTGCCAGCTCAACCCAAGACATTGTCCTTCACTGTGATTGTGGCTCTTTAATCATTCATTTTCATAGAATTATAGAATCACAGAATGGTTTGGGTTGGAATGGATCTTAGACATCAGCTGGTTCCAATCCCCTCACCATGGGCAGGTAAACCTTCCACTAGATTTGAATGGAAATTGTTGTGGTGGTGTTTTCTTTTTCATTCACGTTGATTTTATTATGCATATCAACAAGATACAGAAACTTTTGATTTAATATCTAAAAAATTAATATCTCCCAATGTGCTTATTTTATTGGTGTCATTTATCTTAATTCTAACAGGGACAATATTGCTTACAAGGATTTTGAAATACAATATATTAATTTTATGTACTGTACACCTGGTAAGTCTGGAATAATACCACTTTTTTTTTTTTATCTGATTAGAAGAATGACACATCTGGATAACTGGGACTTATTAAGTCATCTCTTCATTTTCATACCTGCCACTCATTCTGTATAGTACATGCAGAATAAGTTAAATAGCAGTAATTACCAAGCAAACATCTTTGTGTTGTAATAGTTTGCAGCACAGTTTGGCTGCCTCTCCTGAATGAAAAACTGTTGTTTTTTTGGTGATTAAGTAATTACATAAGACCAGAAATTCAGCTGCTTACTAGACATGTCCATTATTCAGAAGGGTTTTGGTTTGCTTTGCTTCATCTCCTGTGAATCAGGTTTTACACACTGAAAACTGACATAATTTCCTTGCTGGAGTGAGATCAGATGTCAAGCTGTGCTTTTCACAAACAGAAGGCAAAGCAAGAGGTGAGACATGAAACGTAACTCAGGAATATTGACCAAGCACTGATTCACATCCAGAGTTGGGCTCTACTCCCAGCTGTGCTCAGACATGTCACCAGGTAACACAGATGAGGAAGTTTTTGGAAGCCAGTCCTTTAGGAGTATATTTATTTAAAGATCTTTAATAACTTATTCTGGACCTATTCAGGTGAGACAATTTACCCCCAACGGGTTTCCCGACTCAGGCCTTGTTATTGCTGCAGGTTTTTTTGAGCATTAATGACCAGGAATATCCTTCTTCAAAGCCTGCAGATGCTTTGAGAGTTTATTCATCTAACCTTTCTTCCACATCACTACAGGGGTGGATGGAGCACTCCAAGCATGTGCTTTGCTTCTTCTTGACACCTTTTGAAGCTGGATGGTGAAAGGCACTCCATGCATGTGACTATTGTTAGCACTGGTGTCTCTTCACTGGAGTACCTGATCACTCCTGGTGGCTCAGCTGCTGCTGCTTCCACATGGATGACTCAAGAAGCTGTAAAATAACTGCATGACCAACTTGAGATTCTCTCCTTTCTACACTTCCACAGCACAGCCTAAATTTAGCTGTTGCTTCCACGCCAGAACATGAGGCCTTTAGATCATTGGCTGTTTGTATGTTTTTCACAAAGTATCGTAGTGACTGGACAGGGGGGAATGGCCTTAGGGTGGCAAAGGGCAGGTTTAGAATGGATATTAAGAAAATTCTTTTCTGTGAGGGTGGTGAAGCCCTGGACCAGGTTTTCTATATGGATGCCCCATCGCTGGAAGTGTTCAAAGCCAGTTTGGATGGACCTCTAAACAACCTGGTCTAGTGGAAGATATTTCTGCCTGTGACAGGGGGGTAGAATGAGATGATCTTTAAGGTCTCTTCCAACCTAAACCATTCCATGATTGGTTTTGAGCTCTGTGGAGTGAGACACTGAGCAGTGGGGATTTTACATCTACACCACTTTAAGGAATGGGCCATCAGCAACTTCTCTGGGCAACAAGTGCCAGGGCCTCACCACCATCACAGGGAAGAATTTCTTCCTAATATCCATGCTCTCACTTCAAAGTGTTTAGATATCATTGAGGAAGGTCCACAATTGCCCATTTCTGGTCTTGTTTAGGTTTCTCTGTTAACCAAAACCGTCAGCAACCCTGTGGAGGTCAAGTCTGACACCTGAAATCCCTCATGTTTTACAATGATCTGGCCTTGGGCGACAGAGGCAAACAAGACAGGCTTCCTTCAGCCCCTCTCCTGTGATCATCCCAAGGAGCAGCTCATGTCAGGAGCGTTTCCATGGTTTCAGTGTCTTGAACAGACTGTGTGTGGTTCCATCCCATGCATTACTCATGACAGACACTGATGTTGGGGTGATTCAGGTGGGCTTTGGGAACTGGGAGTGATTATCTGAAATTAATTTTTTTTCCTGTTCCGATGTACGTTGTGAAATGGAGAGTCATTGGGAGCAGATGAAGCATAAAGAAACAAAAATGTTGTTCTCAGGAGCAGGAAAAAAATGATGGGATGAGGTAAAATACTTGCAAGCTGAAGGCTTTCCATATTCAGGTGAAAAACTCTGCCTGAAACAATTGGTCAAAATACAATGCTGTATCCAGGAGGGGCTCCTCATCTTTTGCATGAGCAGATGGAAATGGAGGACATAAATTACTTTTAAAAATCTGCTGGAAAGTTAAAGATTATTTTTTCCCAATAAATTTCCTAAAAATATGCCCTAAATATGCATTGCTTGCCCTAAATAAGCACTTTTACAGGCCACCACCTGGTTTCTTCTGGTTTGTTTTGTTTGGGGTTTGTTTGTTTTGCTTTGGTTTCTTTGTTGGTTGGGGGGGAGATTCTACTTTTTTTTGTCTTGCCTTTTTTTTTTTTCTGAGGTTGACTGATGTTGGGTTTTTTCCCCTCAACAGTAAGAACTTTGTCAAATCACTCCCCATCTTAAGGATGTTTTCAGCAAAAGGCCATAATTTTCTGAATCATTCAATTTTTTGCTGGTTTAAAAGCATCAAGTGACTTCCAGTTGTCATGGAGAATGAACTCACTTGGATACTCTAACTTACAAAGACCCCTAAAACATCTTTCTTCGGGATAGCAAGGGATCATTAACAACTGGAGCTCAAGCAGGTTCCAAGGGCGATGAAGGAGCAAGTTCTGGTGTGCTCTGAGTTCTCATCTTGGTTGAGTCCATTGTGGTATAAACATAAACTAAAGGAAGGGAACGGATGTCCAAAACAACGTCCATCCTTCAGATTGTTCTGGGCTTAAAATGTAAGCTGCCTGAAGCAAAATAGCCATAATTCCTGTTTGTTTTCTGAGTTAGTCCCTTATTGTGATGGAGGGTTATTTGACACCTCTAAGGCTCATTGCAAGCTCAGATAAAAATATCATAGAATTATGGAATGGTTTGGGTTGGAGGGGACCTGAAAGACCATCCAGTTCCACTGCCTGCCATGGGCAGGGACACCCTCCACTAGACCAGGATACTCAAAGCCCTGTCCATCTGGCCTTGAACACTTCCAGGGATGAGGCATCCACAGCCTCACTGGGAAACCCCTGCCAGGGCCTCCCCACCCTCACATTCAATATCTTCTTCATAATCTCTGATCTAATATTTAAATAATATAATAACAAAAATAAATAATATAATAATAAAATAATCCTAATATATACTCTAAAATATATCCCTAAGACATGTCCAATTTGCATTTTGAAGGTTATCTCTTCACCTGTTGGCATTAAAAATGGATGTGGCTTGTTGATGTTGCTGGAGGTGGAAGGTGGCAGCTGAGATACAGCTGCAGGTTGCACATCGAGTCCGGAGACAAAACTCTACTGGACCTCGGCAATCCAGTATTTCTTTTGTGTGGCCTGAAGGCACACTTCCCTTTCTGCCTTTGGTTAATGGGGGGAAAATACTCTTCTCTGCTTGAGTCTGGAGCTTTATGAACTGATTTGGGTGCCATACACTAAACACGGGTGGTGTCACATGTTTCCTGCAGGTCTGGATGTGGCTGAACGCGTGACTGCATTGAAGCATGACCAAGATGGAAAGAGAGCTCCTTTCCTGCTGCATCTCCTGATCTGAGTGGCACCATGTGATCTGCAATGACCATCTGTTGATTATTTCTCTCCTGGAGATTGATGGATGTGATTCATGGCCCTTTCAGAATAGAGCTGCTCCCTGACAAAACTGTGAGAGCCTCTGTGAGCACAGCAGGAGTGTGAGGACTTTCAAAGCAGAGAATGAAAGAGTGACAGATAGATCCAGAACTTCCATATTTTTTACAGAGAGCCTTTGGGCAGTCTTGCCAAAAACCCTGGCCTCCTACTGGGGTCTAATGGAAGATTGTCCTTTATTTCTTTTGAGCTCTTCATCTGACAGAGTCGTACACAGTTTTTGCAGCTGGGGTTGGCAGTGCATTGCTGGACTTCTCCAAGACCCTGGGAAAAGGGTAGATTTACATTGAATATTAGGAAGAAATTCTTGACTGTGAGGATGGTGAGACACTGGCACAGATTCTCAAGAGAAGCCGTGGCTGTCCCATCCCTGGAAGTGTCTAAGCCAAGGCTGGATGGAGCTCTGAACAACCTGGGGCAGTGGAAGGTGTCCCTGCTCATTGCAAGGGATTGGAACAAGATGATCTTTAAGGTCTCTTTCAATGCAAACCCTACACAGGTTCTAAGGAAAATGAAAGTCAGATTTCCTGAAGCAATCCCAGAAGCTTTCAATGTCTGGAATCTTGGTAAGGTGTGAGAAAAATCCCCTCCTGCTGGAATTTGGTCTTAGCCCATCGTTTCTGTTATACTGAGTGCTCTGAGTTGGGACTCTCAGGCAGCAGCTTCCCCTCTGAGACCTCTCAGACACTTCCTTGGGGCTTCATGCAAGAGTTTTCGACTACACTTTGCCTGCCTTTCTCTTATTTCTAGAGTAGAAATAGTATTTTCTTAAATCACTGAAATGTTACAAAGGCAAAATTGCAAAAGAAAATTGAAAGATGAAATAGAAAAGGTAAAACTGAAAGGTAAAGTTGAAAGATTGCCTTTCCTTAGAAACATCAAACCACTAAACAAGAAAACAAACAAAAATCTGTGAAAAAACCCCAAAAGTTAATTGCTGCTGAAAGTAACTTTTTTGCAGCTCGGGCACATGATGTCTCTGTTTACTCCCAGTATGGGTGGACGATAAGCAACAGCCGGATAATCTGGAAATTAAAGGAAGAAAAGTCAACAAGTTGAAATGATGTATTGTACTCATTAGTAACAGCACTACAATAACCCAGCTTTCAGCACATTTCCAAATGCCCAGCTCTGTTTGCACTTCCTTATAATAAGAATAATTGTCTCACCTGTTCTCCCAAAGCCCTTTAAATGCTGCTGGGGTGATGCTTCCCTTGGGGTGGCTCTTTCATATTACTGAGGAGGGAAGAATAAGAAGATAAGACAGGCTTTTGTAGAAACAAATCTCACAGGTACATTTTCCCTGGGGAGGAGGCTCCAACCACTGTGTGCCTTAGGCAAAGCTTTTCACTGACCTGCTGTGAAGAGAACTATGCTGTGATCCCAGTCGGTTAAAACTTGGTTTTAATAATGCCAAGGTCATGGGCTCAATCCCCTACGTGGGCCATTGACTTAAGAGTTGGACTCGATGATCCTTGTGGTTCCCTTCCAGCTCAGAATAGTCTGTGATTCTGTGACTAATGCTACTTGATCCCTCCGCCAAGGAGAGGGGCCCAGGTTGGAAGGGACCACAGGGAGTCATCTGGTCCAGCCTCCCTGCTCAAGCATCCCAGAGCATGTGGCCCAGGATTGGGTCCAGAAGGTTCTGAAATATTCCCAGTGAGGGAGATTCCACACCCACTCTGAGCAATGTTAAATGAACACTTGAGGGAAAGTTTGGTTGCACTTTGCTTTTGGCATCCACACTTGGGTCACTGATGAGCTTTGCAGACAGGTCTGCTACCGAGGGAAGCTTTACCTAAACCTCTAATGGGATCATCAAGTAGAAGACATGATGTACAGTTCTTCCTTCAAGGATTCCATAGCCTGAAAAAGCCATATCACCTATTTCAAGGGATTAAATCTGTAGGGACTAAATGTATGGTTAACGTTACCTGGCTACATGGAAGGATTTTCTACCTGTCTTGGTCAGAGTTGGGAGCATTGAGATTTTCTCTAAAATGAAGAGCAAATTTCTCAAAGACTCTTTAGTGGAGACACCCAGCGTGATCTGGTACTTCACACACATTGAAATGAGCTGCAAAATCACCACCCTGAGTTATTGTTGTCAGCTGGGCAGGCTGTAAACTGCTCAATTAGACTGCAAAGCTCAAACACCCACCTTTAAATAGAGCTGCACTATGAAAAAAGAAAAAATAAGAAGAAATGTTTGGACCAGGAAGGATCAAAGCCCAGCTCTGTCCCCAAGGGAGCAGCAAAGGGGAAGTAAATTTTGTTCAGGAAGTCTCATATATAGACACAAGGCCTCAGTTTGCTCCAGGGGAGGTTTAAATTGGATGGTATGAAGAAATTCTTCACTTAAAGGGTGGTCAAACAGTGGAACAGGCTGCCCAGGAAGTGGTGGAATCACCATTCCTGAAATTGTTGAAAATATGTGTAGATGTGGTGCCTGGGGACAGGGCTTAGTGATGGATCTGGCAGTGTTTGGTTAATGATTGGACCCAATGATCTCAGAGGTCTTTTCTGAGCTTAAGAATTCTATTATTCTATAAAACTACAACACTTTGCTGGTGAAGCCTCTCCCTGCCTTGCTGTTGCCCTTGTGTTTCTTTTCACCTTTCCTTGTGGATTAGCCCCCACTTGCAGCTTCCTGACACCATCCATGAGGAGTTTGGGCATTATCTTACTGTACTGGATTGCTGGGCAATTAAACATCAGGTGGAATTCAGTGGCATGAAATCCAAGTGTTGCACACAAGGAAAACAAGAGTTCCAACCCTGCGTGCTCAGCGACGGGCTCTGAGCTGATTGTTGCTGCCCAGCAATGACATTTGGGTCTTGTAATGAACAGTTGAATGAAATTATGAGCTCATTGCTCTGTAGCAATCAAAAGAGGAAATTGAATGTTAAGGATTATTAAGGAGGGAATAGAAAACCAAACAGAAATCATCATCGCGCCACGGAACAAATGCATTTCAGACCTGCATCTTGAATATTTGCGTGGTGCTTGTCCTCCCCTCTCAAAAGGCTTTAGAGGTTTTGGAAAAGGCTCAGAGAAGGTGCCAGAAGGATGGTAAGAAACAGCTGCAGCAGCACAGTAAATGATTAAAGAGATGTGCACACTTTAGTCTTGACAAAGTTGTTTTGGGGAGGGGGTTTGTCAGGCTAAAATTGTGATGGCTGTGGAGACAGAGAAAGGGAATGGAGTAGGTTCTTCACAGGCAGAGTGTGGTGAGCTGTGACACTCCTTGCCATGGGAAAGTGATATTTCTAGGGAAAAAATTGGGGCAAAACCCCCTAACTATTGAAGTTTATTAATACAGTGTGCTGTATCAGAGCCTGCCTGCCTTGCTTTTGTACCCTGTAACCACTCTCAGCCAAGACATGGGCTGAAATTGGTTTTTTGATCAGACACAGTATTTTTATTTTAATGTACTTTTATTAAAGGTTTTCATGCTGAATTCTTACAGATTTATACAGTCACAGCTGACTTTATTAGGTAGGAAAGGAGAAGAAGGTCTCATTGAAACCACAAAAATTATTTATTTGGTAAACAGCAGGAAACAGTAATCCCCCAGAAAAGTCCTAACCCGAAGACAGAACTGCATAGATAGCTTCTAAAAATGCAGTTATTGCTATGAGAGGGCATCATCCAATCCATGGATGATAAATAGGGGAGAGAAGAGTTGATGAGAATGTCAAAGTAAGCTTCTCCCATGAAAAGCTCCAAGGAATCAGTAATGCCTGTAATATGAACTGGTGCCAGGCCTCTGCAGCACAGCCAGCTGCAGGGAGAATAACCTATTTAAATAAAAAATCCTCTCTTTTCGCACTTTGTGCTCTGTTAATAATAACAATAATCATTCAGGTTGGCTTGGACAGGCTTAGAACCAGTGAAGCAAAGATTTAATAGGGTTCCAACAAGTCTAGATTTTTTTTAAATGTACTTTTTTTCTGCAGTGTGCTCAAGGCTGTGCTGCTTGGCTCACACTCACAATAACATCTTACATACAAGGGAAGGTGGGGAAAGAGGAATTTCTTGGATTGGTGTGTCAGCTGCCCACCTTACCCATCACACCTTAAAAATCAAGCATGTTGTGACACAAAGGATCTCCCTTTCCCTTGCTCCCTCTTTTTGTCTTTTACTTCATAGAATCATAGAATCATAGAATGGATTGGGTTGGAAAAGACCTCCAAGATCNAACTTCCCTTCAGGCACTTCCAGACAGTGCTGAGGTCACCTCTGAGCCTCCTCTTCTCCAGCACAAACACCCCCAGCTCCCTCAGCCTCTCCCCACAGCACTTGTGCTCCACTCCCTTCACCAGCCTCGTTGCTCTTCTCTGGCCCCGCTCCAGCCCCTCAATCTCTTGCCTCAACTGAGGGGCCCAGAACTCAACACAACACTCAAGGTGTGGCCTCCCCAAGGCAGAGTCCAGGGGAAGGCTCACTGCCCTGGGCCTGCTGGCCACGCTACTTTGGATCCAGGCCAGGATGTCATTGGCCTTCTTGGCCACCTGGTCACACTCTTGGCTCCTCTTGAGCTTCCTGTCCCTCAGTCCCCCCAGGTCCCTTTCTGCTTGGCTGCTCTCCAGCCACTCTGTGCCCAGCCTGGAGCGCTGCAGGGCTTGGGGTGGCCAAAGGGCAGGACCTGCACTTGACCTTATTGAACTCCATCCCATTGCAATCAGCCCATCTCTCAAGTCTATCCAGATCCCTCTGCAGAGCCCTCCTGCCTTTTGGTTACCTTGTTGTGGGATATGAGTTGGCCGAGCGTTTTCTTGAGTTTTTGTGCAACAGCATCAGCATATTTTTCTCTCACCTGAAATAAAGGTCAGTGAGTCACAGTTTGTCCGAGGATGTTGTTACAGACACAGATACGGCTCTGGTTAGTGGAGCTCTGTCCTTATGTGCGGTTCACGTGGATAACCTGAAGGGAACACATATCTGAGTGGTTTCTTGCTAAATTATCCCCTCTTTGATTAGATGATGCTTTTCAGCTTGATTTGCAGTTGCAGATCTGGAGTTTGCAAACAATAAGCGTCAAGTGTCAGGCAGCAAATTAATCTTCTGCTGAAATATACTGCGAAGTGGAAAATGCTTCTTTCTGCCTTTATTTTATGCTGGTTTATGTCTCTTGCAATTCTCAGATGGCAGCTCTAACAGCTTTTCTTGCTCGTGGCTCTAAAACCAAAGAGTTAAAATCATATTCTCCTTTAATTTCATAAGCAAATCAACAAGCAGATAAAGTAAAAAAAAANNNAAAAAAAAAAAAAGAGAGGAAAACAAGATATGCTTCTGGCGACAGAGTTGTGCTGTGGTGGATTTGAGTTAGATGGAGAAGTCTGCTGGCTTCCTTTGAGCAATGACTTCGCAAACCCTCCTCTTGGGGGAGATAATATCTTTTTGCTCTTTTATGGAGCTTTTCATCCATCAGTTTATGAAGGAATAAGTACAAACTACTGTTAATGAGGATAGCTGGGACTCATTTGTAGACTAGACATTTAACAGACAAATTAGAGAGCAAACTCTGAGCTGGGAAGAATTTACAATGTTGAAAGGCAACAAAGATGAGGGATGGGATGTGACAGAAACCAGTGGTAGGAAACAAACAGTGGTGGCATAAATCCTCTCTCCACACAGCAACAATCACAAGCACTTTGGTCATTTATTGACATGCCCACAAGGAGCTTTCCAGTAGGGCCTTAAAAATGAAGGAGCTGGAAACATGACATTTAGGGAGAAGATTTACAGTGAGACATGCAGAGGACGTGGAAACCATTTTGGCATTGCCACCAACTTCAGCCCAAAGTGATGTACCCACCACAGATGTACCCATGCTCTTCAGATGAAAAAACTCCTGCTTCTTTACCCATTTGCCTGGATTATACCAGGCTTATTAAGATGAGTTTATGCTCACTGAGTCCACACAAGTTGGATGTGAATGCAGATTGTACATGTCCCCCACTCCCACGCAGGATGTTGTCCAAGCTGCCATCACTTCCCAAAAAGGTTAGAAAACACAACCTCAGCTCAGGGGGACCCTACTAAGGTAGGAAATGCCCTGACAGCATAAGTAGGATTTGGATTATTTCCCATATCAATATTTGCCATAAGAACCACATGAAAACGTGTCTTTGCCAAGGCTGAGAGTAGCCAAATGGATGCACAAGGGCAGATATATTCTGTGTGGGTGTGAGAAGAAGACAAGTGAAGTGAGCTGGCCTTGCTCAGGGCAGGATGTGTGTGAGTAAACAAGGTGCCTCCACTGGAAGTGCCAATATCTGAAGCCATCACTTCTGGCTCCCTTTCAGGTCAAGAAAGAGTGAGTCAGTAGAGCCAGGAGTTCTTAGGACATTAGTCATCTCATCTCCATCTTGATTTGATGAGACAAAACCTATCCCATACATCAGGTGAGATGAATCCCATCTCAGGACAGTGGAGTGTGCCACGTAACCGGCTCAGGTACAGACACTTCCTGTGAAAACTTAATCAATTTTAGGTGATTAAACCCTCACTGCTACCACAGACACCCTCCTAGCTGTACCCAAGTGAGGTAGATTAATGATATTTTGGGAGAGCCCTCCTGAGCTGCAGTAGAAACCATGTGACATGTGAAGCTCGTGTCTAGAAAAGTCTCCAGTTTTGATTGCATAGGGGGTTTTAAACAAAATTTTCAAGTTGGAAAGGAAACCCAGTCACTTGTTTATGCAGGAAAAACCTGTGAAGTAGGAATCTACCTTATTTGATCCTGGTTTCGCTGTCATGCACACAAATAATGAACCAAAAAGGTTCTCTTTCATGGCATATGGGCAGCATTAAAGGCTGGTTGAGTGACCAGAGCATGGCCATAGGAGTATGTTTCTCCTTCACTGTGACAATGCCGTCCTAGATCCAGAAGCTCCTGTAGCCAGTAGTGCTGGAGAGCTTTGGGGCCTGGTATGACATTGGGCAATGTATTCGAAAGGCTGGCAGACCCCTCCTAAAGGAGCTTCACTGTTTTTGCCTATCCCTTTTTCCATGCTCGACTGGATTTAGGCTCTTGACCATATTTATCTTATATCTTGGCACAACTAACATCTGGAATGACCCATTCCAGTGCCTGCACACCCAGAATTACACCCTCAACCTGTATCACCCACTGAAGAACCAATGAAATAAAGGCAATTTCAGTAACATGTGTCAATAAAAGATGCTCAGAAAACCTGAGAGTCTTCAACAAGTTGCAGCATTCAGCACTGGTGACCTAAAACAGTAGGAACTCTAATCACTCTGGTCATGGGTCTGATGGTTTCCACCACCTCCTCTGGAACTTCCCAGATTTACTTCTCTAGTAATGTCATAAATGTCAAAAGTTACTGTGTTTGGGTTATGTTAAGGTGTTGATTGCACTAATTTAAATATAGATGGATGGTTCATGATACATTAACTACAAGACAGCAACTGCATTATTTACTTACTTTTTTTTTTTTTGCTTTCTCCAGGTCTGAAACTCATTTAGTTCAAGTGAGACTTGCTGCCTCTGCATAGCCAAGTATCACAAGCTTGAAACTCAGTGCAGATTAACTTTCCCAAGATCACTGAGATCATTTTAGGCCAGGAGCGAAATTCAGAATGTCCTACAAACTCAATGGACAATTATCCAATGGCCCAATATTTTCTGTGTTTTAACCTTTAAATGCAAGTGAGTTTCCAACTTAAAATATCAAACAAGACCAAGCAGGAGCAAACAAGATCAGTAAAATAAAACTGCTGACTCACATTTTTTTTTTCAGTGGAAACTCAGTTTAATCATTTTGTTTTGCAGGAATGGGGTGTAATTAGAGAACCAGTGAGCATGTAACTCTGTGAATTTATTATGCAAGCAGCTATGAAAATGACTGTCTTCAGCACAAAATGATTGAATGTCATTAAGAAGAGAGAATCCAAGGGTGAGACCCCAGTGGGATGCCCTCGCCTGGGAAAGCATAATTGGATAAAGTAGCATGGGGCCATGAAAACCCAATTTGCCTCTCTCTGATGCTTGCATGGACTTCCTCCCCACATCTTCATCAGCTGTGGAACTGGGAAGTCAAATGAGACACATCAATCATTGGGATGAGCTCTGCCATATGCAGGGAAGCTATTTCGGTGCAAAACAAAACAAAGAGCGGTTAAAGCCACTTATTGATGCAAATCTGCCCTTCTGCAGCTCCCAACTCATTCGGGCTGTTTGGGCATTGCTGAACTAACTGAGGGCTGGTGAGGAGAAAGGAATCTGTGCACTTGGGAATTGCTGATTCCTTTACTGAGTCACCTCCCAGCATCTCCTCCACCACCACATGAGTCTGTATCCACAGACAGAAGTTTTAGAAGTTCTGGTCCCAAGACCAAGGGGAGCACTGAGCATACAGGCTCAGCTGCAGTGACTGGTTTTGAGTGTGTTCTTAGCCCAGATTCTCTGGAATTTACTGTCATTTAGCTTGAGCCACAGTGAACATGGGAATAATACAGTCTGAGAGCTACCACAGCCCAGCTGACAGGTGGGAATGTACTGAAAGAATCCCAGAGCTGAGCTTTATGCCTCTTAAAATAAGCATTTCTTTCAGTCCTGTGTGTTGAAGGACTCAGCCACTGCTGTCCACAGATGAGCATCGACTTGTTTGTGGCCCTGCAAGTCTGGAATTAACAGGCATCAGGAGGAATAAGTCTGAATAGTTATTAGCATAAGTAAATAATAAATGTCTTGAAAGGAACTCTCCTGTGTTTTAATGAATCTCCTATTTTTCAGGATGTTATTGCTATCAGGAAAAGATGTTTCCCCACAGCCTTGCAGATGTTTGAGATTTTACATTACTGATTTCCATTTTTATCCAGGGATTTATCTTTAACTGTACATGACCTTGTGAATTATAGGACAAGAAGTAATGGCTTTGAACCAAAAGAGTTCAGGTTTAAATTAGATATTAGGAAGAAATTGTTCCCTGTGGGAATGATGAGGCCCCTGGCACAGGGTGAGGCTGCCCCATCCCTGACAGTGTTCAAGGCCAGGTTGGATGGGGTTTGGGGCAACCTGGGACAGTGAAAGGTGTCCCTGCCCATGGCAGAGGAGTTGGAACAAGATGGTCTTAGTGGTGCCTCCAATGCAAACTCTTCTATGTTTCTATGAATGCATTTCTCAGGGCTTATATATGCTTTTTATGCAAAAAGGATTAATAAGTTTGCACTCTCACATATAAGTGTGCAGATGCTTTTGAGCCAAATTATGTGAGTTCTTAGTCTGCAGAGTTTAATTTACTGCTGAAAATAATAAGGTGCTTTTCACCAGCACATAAATTCAGTGCCTGCCTGTTGCCTCTCCTGCAGAGTGAGGACACAGACACTTGTTAGTTTGAGCTACTGCTCCAAACTGTCAAATTTCTCCCGGCCAAGCAGAAGGCAAACAAAGCACCTTTGGAAAGTGGTACTTTTCAGAACCCAGACAGAATGTTTTGGCTGATTTAGGACATTGATTATGCAGGGCTGGGGGCACCTTGTACCTTCATTTTATATCACTGCTGTCTTATCTTCTCTGCTCTACCTGTGTCTGCTTCCTTCTCCTCAACATCCTTCCCTGCCCAGGAAATATCAGGTGGAAAAATCTTTCCTGAAGGGGGGTGGGGGAAAAGATGGATTCTGTCTAATCAACAAGTTTTGCTGTTATTTCACACTCCTTCTTAAGCCAGATCCCAAAAGTGCAAGGTCAGTGCTTTCCCAGTCCTGTAATAATCTGGAATCAGATCGGTTTGTTAAAGACTTTTTACTTTAGATATGAAAAAGTTGCCTGAGACCCTGCCTGTAAAGAACACAGTTATTACCTTTGTAGAGAGAGCAGGTGGAGCATAATTGATGTTGAGCAATATGATAAAACTGGTACAGTATTAAGCTCTTTGGGGAAGGGTTTGTCCTTTAGCAGTATGTTGATATGGTGTCTGGATGCTGCTGCAGTCTGAATGCAATGAATTAATATAACAGCAATGAGAGGCAATAGACTTTTTTCATGCTCAGTATACTGGAAGGATATTTCCAGATTCCAGTTTGCTCCTGGAATTACTAATTGTAGTTATTCTGGCAATGAATATTGTCTGGTGGAAGGTTCCCTGCACATGGCAGGAAAACTGGGACTCGATGATCTTTAAGGTCCCTTCTAAAACAAACCATTCTATAATTCTGTGATTGATTCTATGAAACACACACCTTCAGTACCAAAGTGCAACTTTATATAGGTATCAAATGAGCCTGGGACAGGCTGCCCAGGAAGTTATGATTTCAATAGAGGGAAAATTGGTTGCAGTGGCGCAATAGAGAAAATAAGCAATGTGGAATGTCCTCTGGAGGGGAAAATTGTACCTCAATAATCAACAGGAATCCATCGCAAAGGGCTGTGGGATGAAGTCCTGCTGGATTTATTTGGATTGCCAAGAAAAAAAAAAAGCTTGGGATAGTGTCATGCATGAGACTATTAAGGATCTGTGTGGCCATGGAAGAGTGATTATAGTGTTGTCATGGGCTATAAGATGCTTAAGAGACTCTCCCATGGGGGCAGGCTGAGAGAGCTGGGGGTGTTCACCTGGAGACGAGAAGGCTCTGGGGTGACCTTAGAGGCCCTTCTAGTGCCTAAAGGGGGGCCAGGAGAGCAGGAGAGGGTCTCTGGACAAGGCATTGAGAGATGGGACAAGGAGGAATGGCTTCAAACTGACAGAGGACAAGGTCAGATTAGATATTTGGAAGAAATTCTTCCCTGTGAGATTGATGAGGCCCTGGCACAGGTTGCCCAGAGAAGCTGTGGCTGCCCCATCCCTGGAAGTGTCCAAGGCCAGGCTGGACAGGGCTTGGAGCAATCTGGGATAGTGGAAGACATCCCTCCCATGACACTGGGGTCAGAACTAGATGGTCTTTGTGCCTTCCAACCCAAATCATTCCAAGATTCCATGATTCATTCTATGAATGTGCCCAGTTGTGAGCACTGTGTTAACAAGGAGGAGATTTCAAGAAGGATGGATGTGGCCTGGAAAAAAATAGGTAGCAGCAATATGGAAAAATATGCACCTAATGCAGAGTAGTTGAAGTTAGTCATGATGAGAACTGCAAAGAGCAGCAGAGGTCTGAACAATTTGCTGAATAAATGCCTATTCAGCAAAAAAAAAAGAGGCTTTTCTTCACATATTTTTTGGTAAACAAACAAGCAAACGAGCTTTCACACTGAAAACTACTGAGCAGTTCTGCATTCTGATTTATGAAGGGCCATCGTAGCTGGCAAATATCAACAGATAAAAGTTTGGAATATCTCATATGGGATTGTCTGGAGCAATAATTCTCATTAAACTTGCAGTTAATTTGAAAATTTAGCAGCAACAAATGACATTTTAAAAACTATTTTCTGTCACAGGCACTTTCAGAGGATGGAGGTAATTTAGAAAACAAATTTTATTGGATATTTTTAGTGGGAAACTCTTTACAGGAAAAAGAAGTGAGATAATTTTTAGCAGATAATTATGATATCAAGATATTCAAGTGTTGGTATTCAAGGAAACACACAGACTAGAAGAGATATATCTCCTAGGGAACCCACTAAAAATACTTTTAGGATTATTAATGTTATAGATAAAGAAAATTAAAAGAACACTGACAGAATGAGAGCAGGTGGAGAAAAAAGAGGCCCATTCCCTGGCATCTTCTAGAAAAGATTTAGGAAATGACCAATTTGCCGTGGGAGATCAGACTGTGTGAATCTGTCTGGCCCTCACATGTTCCCCTCTTCGTGATTCCCACATGGAATCTCTTCATTGCTTGGGCTCCCACACCCAACCAGAGCACTGATGGTGCAGAGCAACCAATTTGGGTGTGATGGCATCTTACACTGGTTTTTGAAGCTTCACAGAAACCCCCATTCCCACCCTCTTCCCTCTCCTTTCATTTTCCAACCCCTACAAAAGAAAGTGTGGCAACTACAGGATCAACCTTGAGTCTTTTTTGGCTTAATCTTTTCCCCTGTGCAGGACTAAACCTAAAGAGCAGAGCTTCTGAGAACATTTCCCCAGGATTTTCCTTGTCTCCTTGATTCTGAAAACATCTTTTAGGAACTTCCATGAGTGATGTGAACCACCTCTGAAAGCCTCAAAAATATGCCTGGATTAAACTCTTTATGACATAAGACATTTCTTAAAGCAGGACTAAGCTCTTCATGGAGGGGATGGGAACACTGGTGTTTCCACAATAAGGAAACAGTTAATAGGCCAAGCATCACATGACCAAGACACTTCGAAGGCATCTTTCTGGCACTTAACTCTTACAGAATCCTAGAATGGTTTGGATTGGAAGGGACCTTCAAGACCACACAGTTCCAACCCCCCTGCCATGGGCAGGGACAGCTTCCACTAGACCAGGTTGGTCAGACCCCCATCCAACCTGGCCTTGAGCACCTCCAGGGAGTCCACAACCTCTCTGACCAAGCTGTGCCAGTACCTCACCAACTTTATAGAAAAGAATTCCTTCCTCATATCTAATCTAAATCCACCCTCCTTCAGCTTAAAGACATATCCCCTTGTCCTATTACACGCCCTTCTGAAAAGTTCCTCTCCATAATTCTTGTAGTCCTCTTTAGGTACTGGAAGGGGCTCTATGTCTCTCCCTTCTCCCTGCTGTCCCCTAATCAGCTTTTCCAACATTCCACATTTTTTGAGGTGTGATGCTCAGAAACTCAGCTGGATGAGACAACTTTTTTGGGCTCAAAGGATTGGATAGGTATCCCTGGGCAAAGCTGAGTGTGTGTCTTGTAAGCTTTGCTCCTGTGTGGAGATCTGAGCAAGTTCCTGAAGGTTCCTCTTGGATACCCACATTCATTTGGACAGCGTGACACCCATCACCCACTTTTCACATCCATCCTCACCAGGCTTCCTTATCTTGCTCAGGAAAATGTCATGAGAAACACTATCCAGAGCCTTTCTACTGCCAGCACGTAACCTCTGCTGCTTCTCTTCCACTCCCCAGACCCATTACCCTGGGAACACAACTGTAATTGTTTGACATAATTGGTTCTGATAAGCTGGAAATTTGGAGCTACCACAGGAACCAAGATAATAACACAAGTCTGGGAACTAAGCAGGGATGAGAGGAAACAGCAAGGGAACTCAAGTAGCAAACACCAACTGAAATAGTGGAAATTCTTGGCCAGCTGGAAGGTTACTACACATATTGTCTTACAGAGACCGCCACGAGCTGTCATGGGGCAACCATATGTGGAGCACTTTGGTCTACATGGCTTTTGGGGACTTGTGTTGCTTGTGCTTGTTGAAAAACCTAACCTGGGGAAAGCTTGAACAGGAATCAAGATAAAGCAGGATGGTTGCCTGTTGAAAAGAGACCCTAAAACTATTTCTCTGCTCTATCAAACTTAACAGTTCTTCCTCCATCTGCAGCTGTTTCTGGGGTCAACATCAGTTTTGCCAGAGGATAGGAGATACCCCTAAAATTATTTTCCCTCTAGTCATACCCCACATTTATTTACAGAAAAGAGTTTTGAGTCAGATAATGCCTCCCTTTGCCAACTCCTCCATCACTCTCCAAATGACAACACCCCCCAGCAATCAATCCAACTGCTTCCCCCACCTCCACCACCCCATCCTCTTGCCAAGAGCAAGAAGAGCTTCCCTGTTCCCGAAATCCTGCCACTCTAATTGAACAGGTTTCTCACAAAGTCTAGACATTTCCTGAATTGCATGTAAAAAGCTTCTGCTCCACTTCCAGCTCCATTAATCCTCCAGCTCCAGGCCCACCAAGGCTGACGCTACTCCAGCGGCTCTGGGTGAATTACAGTTTAAATGACAACCGTGCAACTTCTTGGCAGTGGCTCCGTGCCCTTCGTCCCTGTATTTTTCTGGATGGAAGGAATGAAATGATAAATTCCTTTTAGGCTGCTGCCTGTCCCGAAATTAACTGAGCTGGGAGAGTTCAGTGTAAATTGGGTGGTTTGTACCACAGCTGGTTGATGACACCCTCCTGCAAGGGAGCGAAAACTTACTCTCAGACTCTCAGGATGTCTCTGTTGGCTGTGTCATAGATGTAGGAGATGAAAGAAGGCTAATGGAGCAGTTAGAAAGTCTTTTGGTGCCTCATTTACTTTCTACAGAGCCTTCCTTGGCATTAAGTTCAGTCTTGCTTCCAGACTCCTAAATAGAGCCATTTGCGATGTTTTCTTTTTAAGTTTTCTTTTAGATAAAAACGTGGTTTTTCCTCAAACAAACAAAAATCACCACTGTTTGTAATTTTCACATTTTCTTGGCTTCAGGGATATCTGGAGAAGGCTTTTGAAAAATCCATCAGCACTCAATATGCAATTTTTCCATCCTTTCCTTCTTCCTGCTTTTCTGAATTTCTCTTTGCCACCTGAGAAAAAAATAAAAAATGAAGAGAAGTAAGAGAGGACCAGGGGACATCAATAAATTCTTTTTTATATTCACTACTCTAAAACCAAGATCAGAATTAAGTCTTTTTGCCACAGCTTTGCAGTTCCTGGTCAGTGGCTCATCCAGTGATGGAGGGAGGAATGTCCAGGGCTGGGCTGCTCTTCTTCATATACCATTTCATTGAATCATTTTATTATTATTTATCCATTATTTATCCATTTTTACTTATGCTATTGTTGCACATGCTGTGTAGTTAGGCATAGAAATCACCCCTAGAAATCATCCTTCTAAAATCCCTTTTTTCTGCACTGATGATCAATCATTATTGATTATCTACTTAATCTATTTACCATGTGCTTTACCAAACTGCTAATTTTGTCATCCCTGCTAAATCAAATGCTTTGGGAAGATTTGCTGCCCTGTGGAAGGATCCACAAGGCATCTTTTCGACACCAGACCGGTTTAATTCCAGTGACAGGTGACATCCACACTCTCACACTTTCTGTCTTTCTCCCACACCCGAAGACTCCTCTAAAGCAGATCCCAAATTTAATGCAGCCAGTTGCACTTTCTTTGAGAATTTTGGGGTGTAAATCACTCTGTCTAAACATTCAATGTATTTCTCTCAGCAGATGTGCATTACAATTCTCTTGATTTCTGAGCAGCTGCAAAGGCTTTGACAGCCAAAGGTGATTTTAATTTCCACGGTGATTGTTTTTCCAAAGGAATGAAAAGAAATAGTCACTATACACTTTTAGACACCATAACCCATCTCCATCTATCGTTGGGTCAAATATCAACGTTATTTTTGCTTTCCATCCCAAAGTGCACAGCCTTTTAATCGATGCCTTCAGCTTTTCCTGGATGGCTTCTCAACACTTCAGACATCATTATTCAGCTCAGTTGTTACCACTTTCCTTTTTCATTACAAGTTATTACACTGCTTTTGAATTGCTAATCAGCATTTTCAGGTTGCCCACAATGTAAGGTATGTTGTGTTTTACTGAACGTGTTGTGCAACAGCTCTGACTTTTACAACCCTGTGTCACTGGGCAAAATAAAATAGGCTGTTACCTAACTCGTCCTGCAGTTAGGATTGATCCTGACTCCCAGCTCTGCAGTTTCTCCTGGATTGCTGCTGCCTTTGTCTCCTGCAAAGAGAGGTTCTGGTGATGTTCTACAGGCCTTTATCAGGTCTTTCCCCACATAAAGTCAACTTCTCACCTGTAACATTTGTGCAGATCAACACAGGAGGGTTTTTCTCACATATCTCTTGCACATCATCAACACAAGAAAGACATGGACCTGTTGGAATGAGTCCAGAGAAGGCCACTGTCTTGATGACTGGGCTGGAGCTCCTCTGCTATGGAGGCAGGCTGAGAGAGCTTGGGGTGTTCAGCCTGGGGAAAAGAAGGCTCCAGGGAGACCTTATGGAACCTTCCAGTACCTTAAGGGGGGCTTACGAGAAGGATGAAGAGGGATTTTCACAAGGACATGTATTGACAGGACAAGGGGAAACGACATTAAACTGAAGGAGGGTAGATTTAAATTGGATATTAGAAAGAAATTCCTCACTGCGAGAGTGGTGGAACAGCTTGTCCAGAGATGCCCCATCCCTGAAAGTGCTCAAGGCCAGGCTGGATGGGACTTCAGACAACCTGGTCTAATGGAAGGTTTCCAAGGCAGAGGTTTGGAACTAGATGAACTTTAGGATCCCTTCCAACCCAAACCATTCCATATTTCTGTGATTCTATGATCTTCCCCACTGGCAAGCTTCCTGACAAAACTTTAGTTCCTGGGAAGTTTAATCCACTTTGGTGTTTGCCCCCTTTTGTGTCTTGATTTCCGTACCAGCCTCCAACACAGAATGGCCATTAGGATTCTCCAGCCTCTTTCTTCCATACTGCTAATGAGGCTGTTAAGGAGATTGATCCGACATTGATTCCACTATGATCCAACTGACACCTCCCTGTGACTCACCTCATATCCCAAAGTAGGACACGCTGCTATTGAGACACTGGATTTGGATTCTGGAGATCTGGCATTTGTCCATCTCTTTCTCATTTATCTTCTCGCTGTGTTTGCACAAGGGATTTATTTCCTTTGAACTATTTCTCCCTTGGTACAGGGTGGATAAGAACACTGCTCTTCCATAGGGAAGAGTTTTCTGGACATATTTATTAAAGTTCATGTGGCCACGTGAACATATTCATACTGAGAAGAGGAGTTTATTGCTGGCTGACCTGCTGGCCAGTCTGGAGTTGATTCTGTGTATCAAAAAATGAAGATTTCATTATCTTGTAATTTCTCAAGAAACAGCAGGTAAGAATTTTTTTCATCTCAGGTACTTGTCTGCAGTACCACATCCAGTGGCTAAAGCTCCCAGAGCTGGGGGTCTTCACCAGCTTTCTGCTGTAATTGTTGCCTCAGTCACCAAGAGAAGGCAAATGTTTCAAATTCTGTGGGCAGTGAATTACTCTAAATTTCCAGGAACTTGATTTTTCCATGTTTTGGTTTAAAAAAAAAATGGCAAAAGAACTCCCTGGATTTTAATACTAAATCAAAGACATTATTAACGCTTTTTACCAAAACTAAAATTTATTGAGATCACTCTGTGGGTGCACACGAGCCTGGATAAAGGTTATTCTTTGTTTTCTCTGCATCCACCAATTTTGAGCTCAGCAGTCCTCTCACAGACAATACCAATTAATATCATGAGCGGTACTTTGTGTGAGACTGTTTCAAATGTCATGTCATTAACTGGCATATTAAATCTGCAAATTTTCCTTCACTCAATAATTTTATAATTCTGACAAAGAAAGCAATTTTTCATGCTATAATTCCTTTCGCTCCTTTGCATCCATCCCCTGCTGCTCCACACTTACAATGTGCCACATTTTATGTTGTCAGTATTACCCCCACCCCACATTTCTGGGCTTGGGGGTTTCACCAGAAAGGCTGGACTGGCTCTGACCCCAAAATAATTGCTGTGGCCTATTGCTGAGTGAAGCTGCCCTCTTCTTCCTTCCAAGCCTCACATTCCAAGGAGTTTTCTGCTCTGAGCTCTCTCTCTTGGTCTTTTTTGGAGAAGTATGTGCCATCTGAAGGATCAGGGATTATGATCATTAGAAACTAGACTAAAATCTTTCCAATCCTACTTGTGTTCAAGGCCAGGTTGGATGGGGATTGGAGCAACCTGGTCTAAGGGAAGGTGTCCCTGCCCAGGGCAGGGGGATTGGAATGAGATGATCTTTAAAGCTCCTTACAACTCAAACCACTCTATGATTCTATAATTCTATGATCTGTTTGAAGATCAAAGTAAACCTGCAGAGGGATCTTAAGTGAAGATTCCCTTTTGGGAATTCTTCATGGGATTCTTCCCCACAGTGGAAGATCAGAATTCTCTGCTGCCAACAACTGGGACCTTTAGTGTCAGTGTAGTAGTTCGGACCAGGAGGGTTCCTACTCTCTGACTGCTGATATCAGGCCCTGCTGCTGCTGGTCTGCGTGGCTGTTTACCTGGGGAAGTGAGCATATTCCTGTTAATTCCTTTTCCCCTCTTGCTGGGAGGTTTCCTTTGGGGAGGAGGTTTGGTTGGTTCAGAATTCTGCTTGTTAGCTGGGGCGACCTCGGTGAGCCTGTTGTTGTTTCCTGTCACTATGTGCTATTTCATAGTTGGTGTTAAGCTTTCCACTTCTCTATATAAATATAAGAACTTCACCATGTCCAAAGCCTCATTTCTGTTTTTTCCCCTCACTCTCCTTCTCTGGGAGTGGACCTTTTGACTGGGTACCAGGCAGTTGGCATTTTGCCAGCTTAAACTATAACAGTCAGATTCTCTAAAGAGACTGGAAAGCAAACTCTGAGTAGATTTATCCTAGTTATAGTAAAGCCTTCCAGGACAAGTGGCCTTTCTATGCCCATGCCATTGGGAAAAGCAAGGGAAGATAGTTGGTGAATGTGGAGCTGGAAACTTACAGCTCGTTATGGGAATTGGTTGGACTCGATGACCTTGGAGATCTTTTCCAGCCTTAATGAATCTGTGATTCTGCAATGATTCTATGAAATGTCTTTGATAAGGTGTTGTGAGCCTAGTGCTTGTTTGAATTTGCATTGATAGAGGGAAGTTCTGGAAATGAGACCTGGGAAACTTGTCTCTGCTTCTGCACAGAGCTGGCGTTGTCTTTCTCCAGCAATTCTATTGAATAAAGTCAGATTTCCAGCTTCTACAAGCAGAATGACTTGTTGGAGACTCAAAGAGCCACAGACTGGCTTGGGTTGGAAGGTACCTTAGAGATCATCTACTTCTAACCCCTCTGCCATAGGCAGGGAGCTTTTCACTGGACCAGGTTACTCAGAATTTGAGCCAATCACTCCCAAACATCATTTAAAGAGGTTCATAAGACCAGATCCAGAGGCTCAGCCTGTCCCCTTCCAGCTCCCCTGTCCGTGACAGCTGCTGCTCCTGAACACTTAGACTGAGAGCATAAAATGGGAGGTATAAAGAGGTAATTTCTTACATTTCCTGGCTGGGAGTACATCTGATTAAATAAACATCTTTGTCAAAACAAATGGGGAATAAATTGAGTCAGTAAATGGACAGCTAGTCAACACAGACAGTGGAGTTTAGGACATGATTCATTGGATCATGAACAAATTTATAAAAAAGGTCAGGTGACTCACTCCTTAAAAATGCTTGTATCTCTTCATTAATTATAAAGACAACTTGCTTTGACATATTCAGTCTCAGTTCTGTAGACATCCACAGCTATGTGGCCTGAGCCAAACTCAAGCTGCGTGATAAAATCCCACAGCGGTGAGTCTATGTGATAAAATCCTGTCGTAGTGAGCACATCCCTGAAGGCAGTTTTGCTTTTTTTCCTTCTTCCGGAGCCTTTAAAAGTCTCTGTTTGCTCACCTCTCCCCACTCAGTTCGGAAGCTGAGAACTTCACGTTATCTTCCCATAGGCTTTCAAAATGAACAGCACAAAAGTGTCATTTAATTAACAACTTGCCACCATCAGCAAGAGTTAGCTTGAGCAGAGCCCAATTCATTTTGGAATTGGATATTTCTGTTACAAACAAGGCAGCAGCGAGCTTGATCTACAGCCCTTGTAAATTTTACTAGTAATAATTTTTGGTATTCTTTGAAAATCAATTCCAAGTTCTAATAGTTTACTGCCCTCGTCCCCCTCCCTCACCATTCAGATTTAGATCACGATACTCAGAGTAGTTTTAATCCATTACTGGAATAATTCCAATTATCATTCCACACTGCTTTTATGATCCTTAATTTTACTGCTTTTTCTTCTTTTTTACCCCCACTGTTAAAAGACAGAGTCATTGCCATGGTAAGTTGAGTACAAAAGTGGATGTTTGAGAAGATTTTAAGTCTACCCAAGTCTGGGCAAACCCATCTTTTCCAGCTGTCTCTGTTCAGCCACCTCCATCTATCTTTCCCACCTGTCCTTCTGGCTGGTCTTGACAACTCCTGTCTCCTGCAGGTGCACAGGGAGTTTGCAGGTGGAGGGGATTGTCTGGAGGAAGGATATGGGACCAGCACTGTTCCACCTGCTCTGCCTTCTCACAACAGGACTCCAGCCGTGCGTGAAGAATGATAATTACCTATTGTAAATCAAGAAAATTCACTTTGATGTACTGAATTTTTATCACCCCTCTCTCTCCCTTTCAACCCCCCTTATTTTGGCAGGATTAATATTCATACATATGTATATGGAGACAGGCAGAAAGAGAAAAAAACTTATTTGGAAGACTGCAAGAAACTGGTTGTTGTTGTTGTAACATGCTGTTTCCAGGAGCCCAGATGAGTTCAGCATTGCACTGCTCTACACCCTGAGGTAACCCAGAGCATTCCTTGTCTTGACAAGCGAGACAAAGGACAGCGTTTTGTACCTGTTTAGCAATTGGAAACTGAGGAAGAGAGTTTTTAATACATTAAGCTGATACTACAGAGGGTGTTGGTTCCACAGTCAAGTGGATTCTCACCTTTTTCCTCTTGATCAGGCCCTTCGGTGACAGGAACACTATAAAGTTCCCAAATCTATTTGAAATATCATCATAGACTGACAGGTTGGTTTGGGTGTGAAGGGACCTTCAAGACCATCTTGTTCCAACACCTCTGCCATGGGCAGGGAAACCTTTCACTAGATCAGGTTGCTCCAAATCCCATCCAACCTGCCCTTGAACACTGTCAGGGGTGGGATATAACCAATTACATCCATATTAGGGACCTTTTGAATAAAGTGGTTCTGATAAAATTTGAAAAATCAAGTTTAGGTTTGAGGGGAAATTTCCACCTTGTCCTTTGCCCAAGTCCAAGGTCTGTCCCACTTCAGTGACTTTCAAAAGGTGAGTTACTGAACAGAAGGATGATGCCTGTACCTTACCACACTTGTATTTATTTACTTATTTCAGATACATATTTATGATAACAGATTGGAAGGCTTTATTTTATTTCTTTCTCCAAAGGAAAAGGTGTTTCTTTTGTTCTCACTCATCTCCAACCTCCATGAACCTTCATTTTCAGGCTATAGGTCTCCTCTCTGCAAATTCCACCCACAAAGCTGCAGTCCAGTGTCTGCCCCAAGCACTGAAATCACTTACTCAGAAGTCTCCAATGACCTTTCCCAAGCCAAAGTGAAGACTCAGCACTCCAGCTTTTCATTTTGCTTGTCATGGGCTCTTCTTGTGCTCCTAATTTTCATGATTTTTGTCTTCTACCCCTCTCATGACTCTTGGTAGGGATTCTCCTCATCCTCCAGCTGCTTGTGGATTCCCACCAGCTTGTGGCCCTGCTACTGTCATCTGCTCTTTGGATTGTCACCCATGTGTAGCTGCCTCAGGAACTTCTCTTTCATCAGATGGTCTCTTGAGGTGGGATTAATCTTGCAGGTGTAAGAGACACTTACACATCTGAGCTACTGATGAAAATTCCTTTTGTGCTTCATGGGAATTAACAGGTACTTTTGGAATGTGGTTCTTTGGATGTCCTTCAGAGGTCTCCATGAGGAGGCAGTGAAAAGTACAAAGAAATAACAGTCTCTCCAATGACTGTAGATATTCTCAGTGTTTAACAGAGAGGGAGGCAGTTTGCAGTTAAATGATGTGAATGCTGAACATTCTGCCCAAACTAGTAACACATTGTGTCTCCCTCTGACATCTCCTTGTGGATAAGCTCAGATTGGTCTAATATGTCCAAGCTAAAGCTTTAAATATCCCTCCCCACTTGCTGTTTTTTAATGACAGGTATTAACATTCTGCTTATCTTCCTGTAGTAGTTTTGGCTCTAGTCAGCATAGGTCCCCAGTTAGGCCTCAGTTTTCAGCAGGCCTCAAAGGACGTGACGCAGATTAGAGGGGACAGGTATCATCTGACTTAAGCAGCCAAAGAGGTATTTCATATCATCTGACATCATTAGGAAGCGTCAAGGAGTATAACAAGCCAGGGGGGAGGAGTTTCTGTCTTCAGTCCATGCTTCGGACCAGGAGGGTTCCTACTCTCTGACTGCTGATATCAGGCCCTGCTGCTGCTGGTCTGTGTGGCTGTTTACCTGGGGAAGTGAGCATATTCCTGTTAATTCCTTTTTCCCTCTTGCTGGGAGGTTTCCTTTGGGGAGGAGGTTTGGTTGGTTCAGAATTCTGCTTGTTAGCTGGGGCGACCTCGGTGAGCCTGTTGTTGTTTCCTGTCACTATGTGCTATTTCATAGTTGGTGTTAAGCTTTCCGCTTCTCTATATAAATATAAGAACTTCACCATGTCCAAAGCCTCATTTCTGTTTTTTTCCCTCACTCTCCTTCTCTGGGAGTGGACCTTTTGACTGGGTACCAGGCAGTTGGCATTTTGCCAGCTTAAACTATAACACTTCCAGACCCAAAACATCAGCAGCAGCAGCAGCAGGAGCTTGGACCTTGCAGGTCTTCACACCACAGGATCTCAGTTCTCCTATGGAATATTTCTTTTTCATGTTCACAGACACTGCTGCACATCCCTGCAAGTCCTACCATGTGTCAAAGAATGGGACAGGACAATTGACAAACTCCTCTTGCTCTTCTAGCAGGACATAAAGATGTGATATGCCTGCCTGAAATAATAGGGAGATGCTGAGACATGGAGAAGAAGTGTTGAGAAGGCCCAAATACCTTGAAAAAAGTCAGGGGCTGTTAGATGAGGTATGACACCGGCCACATGTGTTAGACCATGTCTGGATCAGAGCTGGACATGTCTACAGTGCCTTCTCATTATTGTGGTTTCATTTCTATGCTCTTACATAACATTGGACTTGTGGCAATTTAATCACAGAGAACACCCATAAATTGTCTCGAGCACTGATTCAGCTTCCTGTTGCTCATGGAGCAAAATGATTGACAGCCCCTTTTATGTTGCTCAATCTGTAAACACACATCATTTCACTGCAGTGTTTCTTCCCTTTGTGGACACTCTACATAAGCAAAGAAAAAAAAAAAAAGGAAAGTGAAAAATTAAAAAAGGTACTAAAAAAGTATAAAAGCCCCTTTTCAATCAACACCATGTCCAGTTTTAAAGAGAGGATGTTTGGTATGAAAATAGGAGGCTGCTTCACACCCACTGTCGTGGACAGGGATGCTGCTCCCTAGGTCAGGTTGCTCAGGACTCCATCCAGCCTGACCCTTCCAGGAATGGGGCATCCATGCCTTCTCTGGGCAAACTGTACTCTGCTTCTCAACCCTCTGAGTAAGGAATTCATTCCTGATTTCTGATATAAACCTGCTCTTTTTCAGTTTAAAACCAATGTCTCTTGTCCTGTCACTCCATTTCTTGTCCAAAGTCCCTCTCCAGCTCTCTTGGAGCCCTTTTAGGCATTGGAAGGGTCTCTGAGGTCTCCCCAGAGCCTTCTCTTCTCCAGGTGAACACCCCCAACACACTCAGCCTGTCTCCAGAACATCCTTCTGATCATCTTCGTAGCCTCTTCTTGACCCACACTAACAGGTCCACATCTTTCTTGTTTTGAGGACTCATCAGAAGTATTTGGAATGGAAGAACACCTCTGCTATGAAGTATTTGTCCCCAAAAGATATCCAAATGTCCAAATGAACATCCATGAACAAGTTAAAGGGAGGGAAATCCAGGCCTTAGGAGATACAGACCCGCAGACATTGAAGCCTCCTTGTGTCTCTCTGGTCTTTCCATGCCCTGTTCCATTTTCATGGACTGAAAAGTCAATGTGTTTCCCCTTCACTCCCTCCTTCAGCTCTGCTGGCCATGGGAAGTTTCTTTCAGAGCTTGCTGAAGGGTGAAAGTGCTTTGGAGCTTTGTGGAACAGGCAAAGTGATGAGAATTTCACAGAACAAAGAAGGAGAACGAACAAACCCATTTTTGTATTTGCTGCTAAATGTCTTCCAGCCTCAAGCCTTGTTATTCTTCCTCTAGAATTAGAAAAAAAACTGTTAACAGAGAGTGTGCTTGCTCTTTGACAGTTACCAGCACATTATTTAGATTGATATGGCAATTCTCTTCTCCCCTTAATAATACCATTTTGTGTTTATATAGTAGATACATATATGTGTTTATATATATAATTTTTCAGTAGATAGCTAAACTGCTTTTGCAGGAAGGTCTCAAAGGAAGTGAGTGTTGTGTTCAAGGCACAGATGTTCAGTGATCAAGCAGATCTCTGATCTCAGACCTACAGTTAACAGCTCTGCAAAGAACCATCTATCTGTCAAGAGAAGCTGAAGGAGCACTTAAATTCCCCTTCATGTGTAACCCAGAGTCAATAGAATCTACTTGCCAAGTCAATGATCCATGGGATAAAGAAAAATCCAAAATCAAATGCAAAACACTCGTGTGCCAACATGTATTGAAAGATTAAAAAGGGTTTCTCTAAGACTGTTTTATTGAAACAGAGAATCACAGGATGGTTTGGGTTGGAAGGGACTTTTAATACCATCAAGTTTAAACCTCCCTGCCACAGGTAGGGAATCCTTCCACAAGCCCAGGTGGCTCCAAGACCCATTCAACGTGGCCTTGGACACTTCCAGGGATGGGGCAGCTACAGCTTCTCTGGGCAACCTGTGCCAGGTCCTCACCACCCTCACAGGGAGGAATTTCTTCTTAATATCCAATCCAAACCTACTGTCTTTCAGTTTGAAGCCATCCCCCCTCATCCTGTCACTACATGCCCTTGTCAAAAGAGATTTGCAAATCTGATATTACATATTTGGAGGGATGAGAAAGAAGGAAAGGGAAAACACAGCAGGGAAGTAGAGTGGCAGAAGGAGTGAGTGCCAGGACAGAGACAGGCAGACAGGACTGAGCACACAGCTGCCTGAGAACCCAACTTGGGCTTTTGGGAGAGAAGAAACTACCTTTTCACTGGGTTGTCCCACATTAAATGCTTTTTTAAAATGCTCTTTCACCAAAGAGCGCACTGACATTTGCTTGTTGATTTGTCACCTCCACAATGTTCATATACTGCTGAGTCAAGGTCCTCCATTTGAGTTTGAACTTTGGAAAAACTGGGATGAGGCAGGTGGTGCAGTCTGGGAGTGATACAGAAGTAGGAGCCTGGTGTCCTGAGGCTTCTATTTACCTCATCTACCAATAAAAAAGGAAAATTCGCTGCAATGGAAAATGTGATTTTAGGATTTTGTAGCTACAGTGGGGCTTGTAGAAGGTGAAAATGTTGGATTGACAGGTGGATGACACACAAATCAGTATGGAAGGCCCATATGCTGCTCTAATCCAGGTCATGCCTTACTCAGGGGTCTCTAAGTCTCCTCCACTGACAGCCCAAGCCTCTGCATGGTAATTATTTTTCCCTTTGAAAAATTAATCCCAAAGAGATTTGATTTGGTTATGACCAAAATATTACTGTGCTGAATTGTTCAAGAAATGAATATAAACCATATATTTTAAACATGCATAGAAACTGCACAACCACACACACAACAATGAAAATTGATTTCTTTACTATGAGGCTGGTGAGGCACTGGAAGAGTTTTCTCAGGGAAGTTGTGGATGTCTCATCTCTGGAAGTGTCCAAGGCAAGGCTGGATGGTGCTTGAAGCAACCTGGGCTGGGAAGGTGTCCCTGCCCATGGCAGAGGGGTTGGAATGAAATGATCTTGAAGGTCCCTTCCATCACAAACCATTCTATGATTCTGTGATTAACTCTTAATAAGAAGCAAAGCTTATGTGTTGTTCATCAGTCACAATCTGACCACAGAGTTCTCAAATACTTCTCCTGATTTTTATGGCATGGGTAGAGGCATTGGAACTGATGATCTGGAAGGTCCTTTCCAACACAAACCATTCCATGACTCTGCAAAGGCAGTCATAAAGTGGCAGATTTGAGTTTAAAGTCACCTTCATGGCCAACAAGTTGCAGAGACTCTTCCCTTCTCCATGAGGTCCCGTGGAACTGTTCTGACTGATTTGGGTTCCCTGATGCTCTCTCCCCCCATGGTTTAGGGAACTGCAGCCCAAAGTAGCCAGGACCTCCTTCTCATCAGTAAAACTCGTGTGTTTGGGGAACATTTTCAGTGTATTCAAGATTAAACCTTGTCTTTTCTGTAATCAGGAAGAGTTCACACATCTGGGGCCAGATTCTGCAACGTGCTGAGCTTCTCTAATCTCCAGCAAGCTGTGAATACTGTCCATGGCCAACTTTGTCATCTCCTTCTGGCTTTGCTGGAAATTTTACTTGTTCCAAAAATAGCAAAATTTGGCAAGATGCTGCTCTGAAAGCTGCTGGGTTTGCTCTCCCATTGGCTTCCTTCTGACTGCAGCAACCACCTTCAGTCCTGCCCTTTTCATTTGCTCGTGGTTCCATCCCAAGCATTGTCCATGGGAAGAGCTTTCAGGTCTGATCCGATCCTGTTTCACACCCAGGAGCTTCATCACACCTGGCAGGTGCTGGGAATCCAGCCAGGTCAGGAGGTACCAGGGATGGATCAAGGCTCTCCCAGAGGTGTAATAATGCAGTGAACAGAGCTATGTGAGGCCCTGAGCATCACGACATTCATGTGCTACCATTAACACTCCCTGCTGTCTGTTTGAGACTGTTTCCCCTTGATTACCTCCTTAAATCAATACTAATGGATTTGCTCAGAGTTAATTTTTTTTTTTCTTTCCACTTTAAATCCTTTCCCACCAACCTCTCCCCACCACTTTCCATCTCTGGAAGCCTTGCCAGCTCCCCTCCCTTGCATCAAAGCACTGTTTCATCACAGGACTGTAATTTATACAATTTCTCCTGCCCGCTTTGCTTAATTGTCTCATTTGTAATATTCCATCCTCTTTCCTTTTCAGTTCATTCAGAACACCCAGACTGGTTAAAATAAATATGTATTTTTAATTTTAAGCAGCCTAATTTAATTTTGTAAATGTGGGATGAGTATTAATCAAGATTGCTGCCTGGATCCAAGGCACATCAAGGCTCAGCCAGGAAAATAGCATGTGTGCTCACTTTCACACCCCTCCTGTCACTTTTTTTTTTTAACATGCAAAACTCTGAAATTCTCTGCCTGAGGTGCAGGTGTTCAGAGGACTTCCCAAACTCTCTGTGGGTGGCTAAAAAATCAAGAAGTGATGGCAGAGTTGAAGACAGAGGGCTCTGATAGGTGTCCCAAGGGCGAGACACATCCTGTTTTCAGAGGAGGTTATAGTAGTGCCATTTAGTGCAAGATTTGCTTCCCAGGTGCCTCCCAGAGACCATTTGCTATATCCACCAGTCCTTGTGTCTTGTCTTCATCAGTTATCCCACCCACTTGAAATAAGTCCCCAAAGAACTGGTTTTCTTGCTGTACCACTACCTGTGTACCACCACCAAAACCCTTCTGGATGTGGCTGTTTGAATCATGGAACCACTTAGGTTGGAAAAGACCTCTAAGGTCATCAGGTGAGGGGACTTCCAGTTCACAACAGGCTCCAGATTTTATTCCAATTTGGCATCGAGACCTTAGGAGTTTCTGTCTTTCATCTGCTTGTTGAGACTCCAGAGTATCCAGTGCATATCCAAAGGGGGCTTAAACTCTCCTGGCTGTTCTCTTGTTGACTGACACCTCACTCCATTGCATAAAGACCCTCCAGACCTTCAAATCACATCCAAACCAGGTCACAAACCATCCAAATATTGTTGTCTGGAGGGTCCTTAGTGGCCAATGCATTCCTACCCCATCTTGAAACTTCCCTGACAGTAATGAAAGGAGTGCCCTTTGCAGAAGTCTTGGAGGAAAATTCAGAATGGGAATATGAGGGAATCTAAGGGAACTGAAGCTTCCTCCCCAAAACATCCATTTCCCGGTTCAACAACCCTGCAGGACACTTTAGCCCTTCAGGATCAGGTCTCAGGTAACCAAATTATGATCATTTCATGGCTGTTTCTTCCTTACCAGGGCATATTCTGCTTTCTTCTCCCCCTACTCCCATGCTTCCTTTGCCTTCCCAGCAGTAAATCCCAGAGCTGAGTTCTCAGACATATCATGGTCAAAAATACAAGCCTGAGATGTTTCCAACCAGTTTTCTGAGGCCTCCCAAAGCTCTCATTTGTGGTGACAGGGCATCCTGTCATGTCTGAGGACACAAGGGCTGGAACAGGGTCTGGGAAGAGTCAGGTCCACAGCAGGAGCTGGAATGATGCCCCTGCATCCAGTGCCTGACCCCTTTAGCAGCTTCACGTGGGCTTTGCAGCACTCAGGTGGGGGGCTGGTTCAAAAGACCTTTCCTGGACACTTGTGTGCCTGTCACCCAGGAATTCACACACAGCTGCTCACCTGTAATATCTTGCCTGTGTTTACTCAGCTTTACACTAAACCTGTAAAATTTCATGTCAGTGCATGACCCAGTGAGACAGAAGGAACTTATTCCAGAAGTAAAAATGTTTCTTTGCTAGAAAGTGACAAAAGCCTCCAGGACATCCCTGATCCTGATTTATCCCTCTTTTCCTTCTACTTTATGCCCTCCAGGACTTCTCCCAAGCTGTTTTATTGTGACTGTGCACCATTATCTGGAGGTAACACGAGTAGCCACTATAAAACAAGGCAGATGTAAGATAAACTCAGGGAACCACTTCAGTCCACAACCACATTGCCAATGATTTTTAGGACTGCATAAACAGTGCTGGGCATTTTTGGAACATCAGTTCTTGTCATGTTATCTCTGTGCATCTTATTTATACATGTTGCCTTCTCCTTTTAATTGATGTTATTTTACTGTGCTGAACACGCCTGTAGCAGTTGTATAAGGCAGGTGTGAAGGTACCTGAGCACTTTGATTCTCTCCTGTGAAAATGATCCCAAAGTGTGCAGTGGATTTGGGAGCAGATGGTCCCTCTCCCTACTGCAATGAAACAGGGTGAAAAGGCTACTTTAAAAGCAATTTTTTTTGCCCTTGAGTCATTTCATACATTTCAGGAGTGTGAATGAAGATGAGCTGAAGGATCATTGTCATTGGGAGTGTTTGAGTGGCCAAGTTTGGAGGATATTCCATAGTTCCCAACTGTGTCATACCCCACTATGAACATGGTGGCCACTGGGCCTCCTCCAGTTCTTTAGGAGATGGTCCTGAAGGGATTTGTGTTAGCTGGACCCCCAGATTTCTGGGCCATGGAACTTGGGGAAACACAAAGATCACATCTAGATAAGAGCCTGTAATATCCCATAAAATCTTTTTCCTCAGTTCAGGCTGTGTCTGAGTTGCAGTGGTCAATGTGATGACTGGGGACAAGGGCTGGACAGTCTCGGCTGGCATGGGTGACAAGAAACAGCATTCAGATTAAAAGAAAAAAAACAAAACAAAAACATAAAAAAACACCAAAACCCAAACAAAACCAGAAAGAAAGACCTTTTTTCCTCCTTTTTTTTCCCTCTTGTGAGTATTTTCTGCAGGGCAGTATGACCTTAGTGCCCTATTTTACAGACAGCAATAATGGACACATTTTATTGAGTCCATGGGCAACCAGCCATCAGTCTGGTCTGCAGGTCTGAAGTCAAAGGGCACAGATGGCAAGTATCCCTTATTTTTTTTACTTCCAGAGGAACATCTCAGCACTACAGGGGCACTATTTATTTCCTCATGCTCAGGGGGAGATGAACTAGAACTCAAATTTTTTTTAATGGCTTTCTCTAAATAAACTTTCTAAAGCCCTAGCCCAGAAAAGGCTGTTCTGTCCGTGTATTTTGAAGAGACTCCTACTAATTCCACACAGCCCTAAGAAGAGAAACCTATTTAAAAACATTCATTAAGAGAGCTGTGACTAATCTGAGCTGACCTAATTAACCCAAAATGTCCTGTGTGGAAATTGTTGTGGATACTGAATAAAAGGCCCAGGCTGAATGCACCTAAATTTTCTGTCTGCACTTTCATTCCCAAGGAAGCACTCAGTTCTTTAAGTGTTATTTCTGGATTGGTATTCAGAGCCCACACCTTGCCAGTGGCTTCTCCCTGCAAGGAAGCAAAAGGCTTTCACCTCACTGTGGCAAAAAAAAAGTCGTGCACTTGACAGCAACAAATTCTTTTTACACTTGGTTAATATAAGCAGGTTTCATCTACGTGTGATGTTTTCCCAGGAAACACTTGCCCTCAGCTCCACTTTAATTGGGAGAGATACTGTCAATATAGTCAGTGGAGCCTGTAGAGCTGGGTACAATTCCTTTTGTCATTAAGAATAGTCATCTCAAAATAAAGTGGGTCACTTGGACCCTGGAGTATCTTCATTTTTTTTCCCCACAGAGTGTACAGGGAAGCTCTGAGCAATGAGCTGTGGTATATATGTTTCTGTGATAGGCTTTGCAAGATGGGTGAGATGATTCCTGCCCTAAATATCAGGATTTAATGGCCCCTGGGCACTCAAACTGATGCTCACCTGGATAGGAGGAAACCTTTTCATAGAATCACAGAATTATTTAGGCTGGAAAAAACCTCCAAGATCCTTGAGTCCAACCTGTGACCAATCACCACCTTGTCACCCAGACCAGAGCACCGAGTGCCACTTCCAGTCATTCCTTGATCCCTTCAGGAATGAGGACTCCCTGGGCAGCCCCTTCCAATGCTTAACAACCCTTTCCAAGAAGACATTCTTCCTGATGTCCAACCTGAACATCCCCTGACCATCTTGTCCATGAGGAAGCAGGTTTGCACCTTGATAGCAGAAGATCAGGGAGGTGAGAAGCAAGATGGTGAACAAACTGCGTAGGAGTAACCATGGAGTCAACTGAGACGTGTTAAAATAACCTGAGGAGGTCACTTTCACAGTGTTGTATGTGATGGATGAACAGATAAATGCCTGGGGAAGATATAAGAGATCTTGACCCACTGGTTTAGCAGAGGGGTCAAAAAGGTGAGATGTACAGTTATTATTCAAAGCGAATCTGCTGAACCAAGGCACAGTTTGGTTGGGTGAATCAGAGACAGGTCTAGTCTGAAGCTGATGGACATGCAGGGCCTGTATGACAGTAAGAAAGTGGTGTCTGCCACAAGGACATCAAGGAAGGAACCAACAGAAAATAGTTTGTTTGTTGGTAGTTTGAGTTTTCCACTAAAGAATTCAGGAGTGGGAGGAAGTCAAAGAATCATGGGAATGGTTTGGGTTGGAAGAGACCTTCAAGATCATGCCCTTGCCATGTGCAGGGACACCTTGCACTAGACCAGTTTGCTCCAAGCCCCATCCAACCTGGCTTTGAACATTTCCAGGGATGGGGCAGCCACAACTTCTCTGGGAAACCTGTGCCAGGGCCTCACCACCCTTAAAGTAAAGAATTAAAAAACAAAAGTTCTGGAATAAAAAATAGAATTAGCTTAATTTAAGCAGACAGTGGGACATTTAGGAGTCGATGTCATGGAGAAAGGATGAGATATTTCTTTGGAATGTAGCTGACAAAGTACTTTTGTGGTACCTTTACAAAACAATGATGGCTAAGTGTGCATCTGCAGATTAATTTTCCCAGGGAAAAATGGTGAGAAAGGGCCTGGATACCCACTATCATACAAAAAAACTAATTAAAACTGAGATCAGAGTCTAGAAATTGAGAAGAAACTGAATTGAAAAACCAGAAACCTGTGTAATAATAAATAATACAGAGAAAGGAGACAGATGAGATAAAGAACAACAGGCAGCCCCAGATCTATTCATTCCAGAAAGGTACAGGATATGCCAACTTTGGAGTATTCACATGAACCTGGAACAGGAAGAAATGATTGACCAGGATAAAGTGACACCACAGCTGTTTGGGCTTTCTGGCAGAAAATGCAGGCTGAAATTACCCTTTTTTGTCTTTTTTTTAAAAGAAATAATAACTTTGTTACTGTAATCACAGACTAGAGGTATTTGCAGTGCTGAGTTGTCCCTCCCTGGTGTAGGACAACATGATGAAGAAGGCTTGTTTGAGCAGGAAGCAGTGGAGGAGACACCGGGCTGGTATCGATCTGTCACTGGTGTAGCCCTGCAGCTGCAGTTCCTCAATATTTTGGGTCAGATGCTCCTGAATCATAGAGTTATCTTGCTCCTCCAGGGTGATGCCTTTCCAGGAGCATCACCCACAGATAAGAGGACTTCATTCCACAGGTAAGCCCTCCTATTTATGGATGAGGCTTGATCCTGGCCTGCAGATACCACTTCACATGTGAGCTGAGCATGTGTGACTCAGGCTCTCTTAGTTACAGTTTTCCTTCAGGGTCAAAATTGCACAGAGCTCCTGAAAAGAAATCCCATTCCTCATCATGGAGTGACAGGGATGAGAAAGAGAATTGTNCTCCTCTTCTCCAGCACAAACACCCCCAGCTCCCTCAGCCTCTCCCCACAGCACTTGTGCTCCACTCCCTTCTCCAGCCTCGTTGCTCTTCTCTGGCCCAGCTCCAGCACCTCAAGATCTTTCCTGAACTGAGGGGCCCAGAACTGAACACAATACTCAAGGTGTGGCCTCACCAACGCAGAGTACAGGGGAATTCTACTATCTTGAATTCACATCAGTTTTCTTTTTTCCCCCAAAGCTGACTAGATAAAAGCACCAAAGAAGGCAGAAGGATGAGATTCTGGGTTAAAAAGCGTCACACCCCTTAGAGTCCAGCACTGCCTGGTGTCATGGATGAGGCAGGATGAGTTAAGAGATAAAGATATGACGCTGAGATTAGCTCAAAACTTGGTTGTAATAATGCCAAGGTCAGGGGTTCAATCCTCTGTAATGGGCCATTGACTTAAGAGTTGGACTTGATGATCCTTGTGGGTCCCTTCCAACTCAGAATAGTCCGTGATTCTGTGACTGATATATAAAGCTGAGCACCATATCAGGTAAGATACCAGCTCCACCTTTCTCCTATTTTGGTGTGGAAAGAGCATCTGGATGGGCTGGAGGGATCAGGACAGTGCTGTGTAGGGTACTAAACAGAGCAGGGGACAGAGACAGGCTTCATCTTTTTTGTATTTTATCCTCTTTTTTTCACAATAGCCCTTGTAATCTCTGCTTGGGATACAAGGATAATAATGGCTTCATTAAATAATATTAATAAAATTAATTCCTAGTAATAGTAGCCATGACAATGAAATAATATTAATGATAACAGCAACAACAATAGTAATAATCACCATCATCATCTTCAGAGTTTGTGAGAAAATGTGAGTTTCTAAGCTGTACTTTTCAATTAAAAGCAAATAAATATTTTTCTCCTTTTTTCCCCTTTTTGGCAATTTCTGGACAGGTTGGTGTTGGAATATACAGTCCATTTTGCTATTTTGAAAAAGGTGCAATGGTTATGGGATTGTCTCACAGTTGTGCAGTGCTCTGCTCTCCTTCTGAGTGCAAACTTTTATCTTTTCAAAGAGAGCCTTATGTAATTAATGCTGCTTGTATATTGAAAATTTTTGGTCATTCTTTAGAAGAATTAATAAATGCAGAGAAATGGGGTTTGTGCATGACTTTTTTTACATCTCTGTTCCTTGCTGGCCAGGGACTTCACCCTGTCAAAAAGCCTAAACACATCCCAGCATGAACAGCTGAATGATGTAACTGAAACTCCAACAAGTCAGGAAACTTATGATTGGCTCTTTCTGGGTTGTAAAAACATCTTATCATCCAGCTTTGCTCAGGTAACACGAGGTGAGGCTGCTGCAAAAAAATTTTTGTTGGTGTTTGTCAAAGGTTGGATAAACTGCCAAGGTATTTATGCAACTGGACCATCTTTTCATCTCCACCCATCTCCACCCATCTCTTCTCTTCTCTTCTCTT